>JARHVA010010568.1:0-15000 GCA_037957365.1 Torreya grandis
TGCACATGGTATTTTCATCTTAAAGTGGGTCCTTATTTGAGATTAACCATATTTGGGTTCAACTTTCCTATATTTTTTGTCCTTTTTTACTTACCCTATGTCTCTTTTAGGTGTGCATTTATTATTATTATTATTATTATTATCATTATTATTATTATTATTATTATTATTATTATTATTATTATTATAATAATAAATTCACTTTATCCTATATTTATGAGGTGTATGTCACCTCTCTTCTCTACTTTTAGGATTTTAGAGTTACTTTCACAAGTAACTCCTACCCCAACATGTCACACACTTCATCTCACTCTCTCTAGAAATAAAACATGTGGAAAACACTAATGAGTCCTTCTAAGGTCATAATGGGATTCTTAACTCCCTCATCCTTCACCTTTCTCTATGTAAAGATCCTTATCCTCCTCCCCTCTATAGTAATCTTGCTCTTGTATTATTGGGATGCTCTTTTGGTTTAAGGCCATTATTCTCTCTCTCTCTCTCTCTCTCTCTCTCTCTCTCTCTCTCTCTCTCTCTCTCTCTCTCTCTCTCTCTCTCTCTCTCTCTCTCTCTCTCTCTCTCTCTCTCTCTCTCTCTCTCTCTCTCTCTCTCTCTCTCTCTCACTCTCTCTCTCTACTTATTCTTGCTATTCTACTTGGAGATCTTTATTTGTAAGGATTCCAATAAGGTTGTTTGGTTTTTATTTATTCAATAGTCTCCCCACTTGTCACTCTCATCTTGATATTTTGGATTTATTCTCTCTCAAGGTGACATTATTGCTTTTATATTCTTGTTAATGTATTCATTTTTATCTTGGAAATTAATCTAATATGGTATCATATCACATGGTCTTTTAATTAAATTTGTGTAGGTTTATATAAGTTTTGGAATATTATATTATTAACCTATTTTTTCCATGTTTCTCATGGATTTATTTAATCCATTATTCTTATTTTTTATTTCTTTTTATTTAATTCAAAAAATGGTTATATATAACTGATAATCAGAGTTTTTCTACTCTATGGTCATCATTTTATTTTTACTTCTTCTGTGTGAAGTATTATTATCAAATGATTTATGTAAGAGTTATGTTATTTAGCCATTTTATTTTAATTATTTGTGAACATTACTTTAACTTTATATGCTTATCATATTTTAAGGCACTTTGTTAAGGTGTCTCACCTATTTCTGATTCAGTTTCATTTTTTTGCACTCTTGTGCATCTTTACAATTCATTTGTTTCTTAATCCCTTGTTTGGAAACTTTAGTTTAGTATTTAGTGCCTTTGGTCAGGCTATTTAGAAGTTGATATATTAGTTGAATATTGTTTCCCTATTCAATAACCTTTCCTTGTCATTTTGGCCTATTTGTGTTGCACCCATTGAGTGGTATATGTTATTGGTAAGATTTAATTTATTGTTTGGAAGTTCATCAAGTTTTTGTTAACCTATTCTTTGTCTTTTTTGATAAATACCTACCTAAAGCACATTTATATTTTTCGAAGTTAAGTTTATATTATTGAAATTATCTAACAATAGTGAATTATTGTATCTTAATTTTAAATTTTTTTAAAGGGTAAAATAAGAGTACTAATAAGAAATACACAAAAACAATTATTAAGGTAAAGGTATGGGTTTTAATTGGGTTCCACCACATTACAAAATCTAGGCCCTAGGATAAAGAGATAAACATAACACACTAATTGACATTAATGCATAAAAAGGGAAGTGTATAGACAAATAATATAAAATATAGAAACAACAAATACACAACCAGAAAAGACAACACAAGACAAAAAATTTACATATTTATGTCCTTGATAATATGATTTCATTCCCTAACTAGGTTACTAAGGATGAGCTACATATCCTCCACTATCTTTTTATCAATGTCCACATCCTTTCCTTTATCAACATCCATAGTTATCTTAATCAAATGATCCCTAATCTTATGCCCATTTATACATTTTATAAATTCCTTTAAGAACATTAATGTTAGATTTCAATTTTTAATGGTTGTCTTACTCATATGTAATAATTATCAAATATGACCTTATATAATTTTATTATCACTCTCCAACATTTCTAACCTAGCTTCCAAATAATGAAAACTCATACCCTCTCCTTCATCAAAAATCTTATGTTGTTTGGAAATAGGAGCACCAACATATATAATGTTGTTATTCTTGTATTTAAAAATCTAGGCCAATAAGCTTTGTGTGAAAAGACACGTCCTCCATTATATAATTAATTTTATCTTGAAATTTTGTACCTATAATGACATCATCATCTTATATATTCCTTTTCCCCATTATGTGCTCTTTCATAGGTACACCACTCTACTTCAAATTAGTTGTCCTAATAATAATTTCATAATCCTCCTTGGGACTATGAGCTGATATCTCAAAGTCTTATTCTTCATCCTCTAACTCATCCACCTTATCTCTAGAAACCTCAAATTACAACACAATAAAGGATTCAATTTTCTAAATGAAAAATTATGACGAGTAGAAATATGGGATTTGGCCAAAATAATTATGGAAATAGTTTTGGAATATGGGCTTTCCCCCTTACTCTTAGGGGTATATTTAAACACACATAAGGGATACACCATTCTAATAATAGGGGAGGGACATATATTAAGTTCTTTTTCATAATTATATAAATGGATACTAAGGGATTGGTGATGAGTAAGAGGATTCTTACCAAGGTATATTTCATTAATAGAGTGCTCCAGGGACACTAGTAAGTAGATGCAAATGGAAATCAAAAAGTTGTGATAAAAATGATTTAAAATAACAAAGTGATAAGAAAGCTAAACTCCATTCCTTCTATCCAAAATAACATACTTCATAATTTTTTAAGCTACTTCAAGATAGGGATTAGGAAGCACTTCCCAAAAGTAACCCCTTGATATAACATAGTAACTTCACTAGGAATATGGAATTATTTCATCTCCTGACCCCTTTATTTTTTAACTATGTAAAACTTGATCCCATGAGTGCTCATACCCATGACCTGTTCAATGAGATCTTCATTAATAATAATAGTAACATCCTCCATTGTTTCCATGTGACCATTCTAACTTAAAGAAAAAAATAGGGAAATATGGTTGTCATACCCTAGATTCTCTACATATAGTTAGTTAAACCTCTATCTTCTAAAATCATCAAGACAACTTTATTTTTTCTTCATGGCTTCCACCTAATATGGTTTAGTTTAATAGATGCCCCCTCCCATGTTGAAAATTGGCCAAACAAGAAAAACAACATTAGAGTTATTATTACCAATTTGACTATAGTATTAACTTTCTAATGAATAATTATAGAAAATCTTTTTTATAAATTAGAAAATGAAATATAAAATCATTTAATATTAATATGAGTTAAATTTGGCATAACATTTTTTCATTGTTTCATCCCAACTTTTAGTTGTTCTCTCTTGACAAATATAACACCTTTCTTACTAGGAAAGGAATTTATTCTTTCTCTTGTTTTGAGAATAGATAATTGATATTATTTTTATGATAATATTTATCTATTTATGGTCATACATGGAAAACATATACATTCATTCCTTTTTTTTTCTTTTTAATAAAATTTGGTATGATTTTTTCCTTTAAGAATTTGATTTCATACACAACAAAACACTTGTCTTTTTTTCTTTAAAAAAAGACAAATTAATTATTTTTGGATTTGAAAATTCATTCAGTTTTGAATTCAAAAAAATTGAATAAATTATTTTATTATTTTCTAATCAAATAAGTTTTTGGATACATGTTTATCTTCTCTTGACATATGGTATTTACTTGTATGATTTAAAATTATTTAAATTTTCATAAAATAAACTTAATTATCTTTATGTAATTTGAAATTTATTTTAAAATATATATAAATTTATGTTTTAAATCTCATCTCAAATAAGTACCTTGGTTTGGTGTTTTGGTGTGAACTTACATTTATCAGTTAGTTAATATAAATCTAAATGTATTATTAGCTTAATTTTAGAATCATTTTATAATATTTGAACTTGTTTAATCACATGAAATGGCTTTCAAATTATCCATGTTTTTAGATTTTAAGCAAATTACACAAAACTATTTTTTTTTAAATTGATGAAATTAATACTCTTAAACACCAAATTAAATGTCAAAATGACACTCTTAATGATTTAAAATTCATTTTTAATGAGAAAATGTTAGATATGTGAATTTTTTTGACATATTAAATTAAAAAGTTGTCTTTTTAACATGATAATATCCCTGCTAATAATCTTAATTATGTTTCTCAATAAACTTACACTCCTTTGACCGCTGGTTCTCCTTATACTAAACCCAACTTAAAAATAATGCATTTCATGGCGGTATATTGAGGGTAGTTTTGGAAAAAATAAAAATCATATTATTTTACCTATTTTGCTTCACTATAATGCAAATTGTAAAGGTCTCAATTTTAGTGATTCAGCTACTTCTAATGCAAATTCAAAATTTTATGTTTTTCCTCAAAGAAGGACTTATAGTTAAACTTATTCTGATTATAATATTTGTAATACTCATGTTTTGGTCTAAAATGATAGAAATTATGAGAATAATGGAAAAAAATTCATCATATCTCTAAATGTTATAAATTATATCCATGTAAATCTTGTGGTAAATACACTCATGACACTTAACATTTTTGGAGAACTACTAAACCTAATTCTAAGATAAAAATAATTTAAAATAATAAATATGGTTATTCTTCTAGATAATTTGATATGTTTTCTTGTGATAATTAGTCTGTTACTTCACATAGAACATATATTGTAAGTGACACGTCTTCTTTATCTCCCATTTGATAAACTCAATCTTTTATGCATTCATTGAAATAGTCAATAATTTTTTTTGACTAATTTCCTTTTGATGTGGGATTTTTCACTTTGTGAAATAAGTTGTCTTTGCTCCATTTTTCTTATTTTAAATATAATTTATTACTTTATGTTTTATATTATATTTTTATGCCATATTAGTTAATTAACTTGAAAGATTGGTATTTTTTATTAGATAGGTGAATAAATAGGTTGAATGAGTCTTTTACTCTTACAAAAAAAAATTAGAAGATAAGAATTTTACAGTAGCAAAACAAAAAGGGATAAATCCTAAAACCTGATAGAAAAATCCCCCTTTAGCCTAAAAAAAACTAAGTTTCAGCCAAAAATCCAACCCAACCAAAAGAGAAACCAACGTGACCAACTAGTCAGACTCAAAATAATAGATCAATTTATTAGTCTCAATGCTATCCACTTTGTTGATTTTTCCTTTGGTCATGTACCCAATTTCCTATTCTTTTTCCTTGACCTACCTCTTATGATTAGAACCCATGAGCTTGGATTCCTCCCTCCCCTACTCTGACTCCTTATTGTTTCCCTCCACTCCATCTCTATGAGTGGTTTTATTGCCCTGGGGAGTGATCTCATCTATGCATGTGTGTTCCTTACTAAATATCATATTAGAAGTTTCTTGAACTAGAAACCCTTTAATATTTTTGAGTTCATTTGTAATTTCATTACACAATAATTTTTGAATACACACCTTGTTATGTAATTTATCAAGAGATTGCTCAAATACCTCCTTGATCTTAAGATTTAAAAAAACCTGACCCTTGATAGCAATTGGTGCCATGAATTCAAGGACCCCCATGTCCTTTCCTCTTAGCTTTGGGCCTTCCTACATAAAATATTTACTATCCCCAAGATTCTACTCATTCCCAACTTTTCTAGACTCATAATCCATGGATAAATCCTCTTCCTTGGATGAATCTTCTTGTTCATTGGTAATGTAATTCACTTTTGACATAATTTTTTGACCATAGGGGTTCACCCTTCTTAACCAAAAATAAAATAAACCCTTAGTGGATAAGATCCACTAAGGGATTGTTCTTGTAATTAAAAATATTAGCTTCTATTGATTTTAAAAGAAAGAAATGGAGATTAATAATGTGACCCTTAAAGTGATTAAGAAAGAGAAAATGATGTATAAAGATAATTATATGTTTACCTTCTAGTGTAATATATCACATGATCTATAAGCATACATCTAACCACTTCCTTGGGAGGTCTACCCTCATAAATCCTTTTTAGAGATACCAACTTCAACTTGTTCTTTTATTTACTATAGAAAATATTCACAAGTTTATCCTTCCTTTTTTATCCTTTAAGGCTTTAACCCCCAAGAAATCCATCCTCGTGATCTCCCATATATGTTTTTTGATAATCAAAATCCATAAACCATGCATGTAAACCTCTCTATCCTTCTAACCTCAAGTAAAATCCTTAGACAACATGGTGTCATTCTCGACCAACTACTCTATGTATGTAGCTAGGCCCCCTTTTACCCTTTTATGCCAAACATACTCATCCTCTTTTACATCTACACAAGAGATTGGTTCAAAATGATAGTGGTCACCTCTCATTTTACTTTTTTATAGGTTTTTATACTAGCTTCATAGCTTTAAACCTTAGAAATGAGAATGGAGGGAGTATTGAAAATGGATCCAAATACATTATTACTATGAAGAGATAACTAATCTAAATGTGTAAGGCATTTAAAAGTGATTAGATTATAATTTCTTTACACATGTTAGCATCTTATCTCTTAGGCTGGGAGTGTATAGTCATGAATAAACACATCATTAAATTCTATGGGATGTCCTTTATTTATTTTGATAAAAATGAGTGACATCATTAGGAAATACATCATCTTTCTAGCTTATAAAAGATCTAATTTGGACCCCAATATTAGCCATTTTATTAGCACTTATATTTCCCTCTATATATACATGAGTGATTGACACCCCTTTAAAATAGGATAGCAAGTTTTTTATATCATTTATAATCCTATAAATGTTCTATGAATATTTATTTGAGCCTTTTAAATAGTTTATGATATTCATGTAATCTCTATTAATTTGAAGATACTTTGTGCCAAATTTCACTATAAAATCAATTCCCCATAAGGCAACTTTAGCTTATGAAATGGGATTAATTTGGATCCCAAGAGGTCCTACATAGGCTAATTTAATGTTATCATGGGAATCCATTTTAAATCCTCCCACTCTCATTTGACCTATATTTCCTTTAGCAGCCTTATCAAAATTCAATTCAAACCAGTTGAGAGGAGGGTGAGTCCACTTAACCTTAGATATATCGACACACTGATTTTGGGGATTACCAATAATGTTAAGGTTAATTTGATTGATAACATAGGATAAATAAGTGGAGAAAGACTTTTCAAAGGAGGAGGCAAAGGAAAATCAATTTTATTTTATAAATGTCATGATTCTCTTGAAGGTAGACAAATGGTTAGTCTTACGATTATAAAAAATAGTTAAATTTCTCGAGATCTAAATGCCCCAAAAACTATGGGGTAAATTAAAGCTCCACCAAAATTTTAGTGGTGGATAGTCCCAAGGTGGCTTCCATTAGGTGATCAAATCCATGATAGTACCAAAATTTACCTATAAGAAGCTAGAAAGGCTAAGGAAAGATTGAAAGATGGAGGAGGTAAATGAGCATGAGAAGAAAAAGTGTTTAATGGATTCAACCTCCTATTTACAAATCAAAAATCTATTGGGGATAGGGATTCCCCTCCTCATAAGATTATATTCCATTAGAATCATGTTTTGAGTAGCCAACCTAAAAATGATGTTGATCTTTGGAACGAGAATTTTTATCTAGGGACCATTCTAGTTTTCTTCAAATTCCACCTAGTCCCATTGGGAAAGGTAGATAGATTTCATTGAATATAGCCTGCTAGGATCCTCTTTCGAAATGAGAACATCATATTTTAGAAATATACTAATGTGAATATTTTAGAGAGTCAATTTTAAATATTGTAAAAAAAGAGCTTGGTGCTGACTCAAATCTTATTTATGGAGAGCTTTCCAGCTTTTCCTACCTTTAATGACCTCTTAGTAATCACACACTTTATGAATGATGGTCTCTTTGAAATGAATTGATAGCTCCATAGTTTTATTTATGGAGGATAAAGGGGTTTGGGTCTAGGGATCCTACTGAAAATACACTTTGCTAACTTTATCGATATTCCATTTAAGGCCTTTTATAAGGATGTGCTTTTTAGCTCTCAATACTCTCTAGAATGTTGAACTATTGATAGAGCCATCTTATACCAAGAAGTATGGCCCTTCCATAGAATTTAGGTATTTAGCCTTGATGATCCTAGTCTACTAGTTGTCTTCCTTTATCACCCTCTAACCTTTCTTTTCTAGGAAAGCTTGGTTTATGAATATCACCCTTCTAAGCCCCAAACCTTCTTTAAAGATAAGAAGACAATTTTTTTTCTAAGAGATAAGAGGGATTCTAAATATATCCTCCATTACCATCCAAAGAAAATTCTTCTAAATTTATTCAATTTGATTAGCCACTTTTCTAAGAATGACAAATAAGGACATGAATGAAACTGGAATACTCTTTAGTGAGCTCTTAAGAAGTTGTAATTTACCAGTTTGAGATAGTAAATGCCCTTTTCACCTAGATAATTTACTCTAAATCCTATCTAAGAGGGAATTCTAGACATATGTTTTCATAGGTCCATCAAAAATTGGAATACTAAGGTAGGAGGAGGGAAGGTTATTAAAAACATAGCCAAGAATCTTATAGATCTTGTGTTGCAAGATAATTGGGGTGTTGATAAAAAATAGAGAGATTTTGAGAAAAGTAATGCTCTGACCTGAAACAATCTCATATATTTCAAGAATATTTTTGAAACACTTATCTTTATAAACCAAATCTTCTCCCATCATCAAATCATCATTCACTAATCTATGTTGGGTGATATGACTAGTGTTTGGAGCCACTATGATTCCTTTGATGATTCTAGATGATATAGCCTTGTCAATAATCCTACTAAGGGTTTCAGCCTTTATGATAAATAAGTAAGGAGAAAGGGGATCTCCTTTTCTAATGCCTCTACATACCAAAAATAAACCTCTAAGAACAACATTAATGATCAATGAGAACATAAGATCTAAGATAAAATAGGAAATTAGGTTTCTAACATTCTAATTGAAACCAAATTTGAGAAGGATTTTGTTGAGAAACTACTAAGAGACTCAATGATAAGCCTTATTCATATCCATATTAAGTAACATTCCTTACCAGGAAGAATTTTCCACAAGGTGAATGATTTCATGGGAATCAATGATTCCATCCAATATTTTTTTTCCAAAAATGAAGGCTCCTTATTATTCCATAATTAATTTGTCAAGCAACATTTAGGTTCTTGAGGATAGTCCTTTTGTGCAAGTTTTGTATATAGTAGAACACATGTTGATGGGTTTAAAGTCTATTAGTTGATTATCTTCCTATTTCTCAGGGATGATAATAAGGAAAGTATTATTGAAGTATTGAAGCATAGTTCTAGCTTTAAAGAATTCATAAACTACTAGAAAGCCTTCATTTTGAATGATTTCCTAGAATACCTAAAAAATAGTGGTGGAAAACCATCAAGGCCTAAATCCTTAGCCATTTATAAAGAAAAAAATGGATTTTATTTCATCATCTGAGGTAGGAAAGAGGATGGTGTCATTATCTTCTTTGGTAATAACTCCTTGTATGAGATTTAAAACCAGTTATTCTAACTCAGTGTCCTAACAAGGGACAAAAGCCAACAAATTTTTGTAGAAGTTAACTAGTTGAATATCTATCATTTTCCTCCTTATGTGAGTTTCCATCCTCTCCTTTGATTTATATGATTAATTTATGTTAAAAATTACTAAACGTAGAGGTATAAAATTACATAGAGTTTATGTCTCCCTCCTTGAGACAAATCTTCCTTGATTTTTGTCACTAGTAAATTTCTTCCTTAGTTTCTAGATTCTGGTAAAGACTCAAGAGTTCCTTTTCTTTAGATTACAAAGAGGGGGATAACCCAAATTTGTTTATTTTTATTTCAATCCTTGTAATATCCTCCTTAATAAATAATTTTTGAATGAAGATATTCCCAAATACTTTGTTGTTCCAAATATTAAGTTTATTTTTGACATGTATAAGCTTTATGGCTAGGATATGCATATCAGATCCTTAGATTAGGAATTTCTGCCATTCCTTATGAAAGGGATAATTTTTAATTTGGACATCTTTTCACTTTAAAACAGCATTGGATTGTGGTTGGAACCAATTTTGGGAAGAGAATAAAGTTAACTAGTAGAGTGTAAATTCCATTACAATCATAACAAAAACCTATTGAGTCTTATTTGAATTAGATTATCACCCAATATCCTTTTAGACCACATGAAAGGGTTACCCTTTAAGTCAACATCAATTAATCCAACATCAACAATAAATTCACTAAACTCCAACATATCATTGTTAAGGGAATAGACTCCCCCTTTATTTTTCCTTAAAATCAATGGAGAATTGAAATATCCTACCACCATCCAATTCTAGTTTTTAAAAGAATTTCTAATGTCTATCTAGTCCTTCCATAATTTTCTCCTATCATTCTTAGATTTTGGATCATACACATTAATGAGGACCTAATTTATTTTGATGTGAGTTTCTTGGATTAAAACCATGATGTGTGAATTGATTTGTGCGAGGGGATTGTCATCCAAAATTGAGGGGTCCCAAAACACCACCAAACCACTAGAGGCCCCTCTAGAGCTATTACAACTACATAGAGATTTATCCCAAATATTAGATTTATTTTAAAAAAAAAATTGATAGACATTTTAGTTCCTTGAATAAGTAAAATGTCAGGTTTGTGATTTATGACTAAATTTCTCACCAACTTTTATTTCCTAGGGTTATTCATCCCCCTTATGTTTTAGGATAAGATCATTTATTATATTTGGGGAGTTTATAAGGGTCATCTATGTACCCTTTTCTAACTTCTTATTTGTTTCTACTTTTCTATATCTCTAATTTATTGGTCTACTTAAATATTTTTGGTCTTCTTCGACATCAAATTTTTCCTTGCCTCTTTTTTAGACTAAATTCCACTATTCCTCAGGTACATCCTTATAAATCTTGAAACTTTACCATTTTTTTGTGTAATAACATTCGCCTTCAATGGGGGAGAAAGACATTAGGCTCCATAGGCATTTGATAGGAGTTGAAAGGATATGAGGAGATTCAATTCCATATAATATTGGATCCTTATCCATCAATAAATATTCTCAAGGCATGGTGCAAGGTGAATTTGAGAAGGGGTCTCTTTATGGGTTCTTAAGTGATGAGGAAGGAGAAATAAGAGATACAAATGCTACTTCAACCAATATATCCACTAGGGGAGAATAGTATTGGATAATTATGGGAATATTCAAAGGAACTGTGGGGGATACCAGCATTGAATCAACCCAGGGAGAGTTTAGTATTTTTAGAGCCAATAAGGGTCTAGGACGAGTAGTATTTGAGAAAATTTTCACCAAGATAAGAGGAGATAAAGATATTTTATGGAGGAAACAATGGGATTTGAGAGGGGAGGAGGGGTTAAAGATAGAGAGGGTGGGGAGGGGGACTCTAGGTAGAGGTATTCTTGACCTAGGATGGAGACTAAGGAAAGAAAGGCTTCTTTCTAAAAAGTATTATTTAGATAAGTGGTTCAAAACATCATAAATTTTATAGATATTAAAATCCATTTCAAATTCAATCCTTTAATTCTATACCCCATATTTGTATTTAATCTTGATGGAATGAATTAGAGGTTTATTAATTAGAATAAAAACACAAACTCATACAATGAGAAGTTTGCATTTAGATCAGGTGATAGGGTCAATAGAAATTGGTTGGCCAAGGGCTCTTAAATTTCTCAAAATAACCTTTAGGGCCTAAAATTTCAAAGGTAGATCTAGTAATCTAACCCAGATAGGAATGTCTTCCATGATGGTGCTACTAAGATTAAGACTTTCCTTCCACTTTTGGAGGATAACTATGGATTTTCCTATAAACCAAGGGCCCTGAGTAAGGGTCCTTATATAGTCTTTCAAATGGGTGATGTTAAGAAGAAAGTAAATTTTGGGCATAGTAACAATGTCGATTTGACCCTTGGGTTACCACTTAAGATTTGATCACTTGCATAAAGAGTCTATATTTGGCCTAAAGTCATTGAATCTAGCTAGAATAGAGTTTAACAAGGATGAGTCAATGTTATCTATGACAATGTTAGGGACCTCAAGACATACCTCATTCTTATCACCTACAGAAACCAAAAAATAATCTTCTAAGGGTTTTAGAAAGGGGATGCTCATTGATAACCACATTAGCCCACAAAGTAGGTCTTTTTCATTTGGTAGATTTAAATCCTAAGATAGGTGGACCCTAACTCACTTATGGTGTGTGTACCAATAGATCATTCATGATAATTGATGAAGTATGATCCTTTATCAGGACTATCATGGACTGAGTGGGGTCCTCAGGTTGCATCTTACCTTCTTCCTATCCATCTCTTGTGTTTAAAATTATTTCAATAGTATTATTACCACCCATCTCCAGCCATATTCCTAAAATACTGGTATTATCATGTTTATTTTTCAAGGTTTTATGGATCATTTTTCCTTGTTAATATTTTGTCCATTATGTATTGACTACATTGTCTAAAGAGGATTCTTGGATATTGTTAATGATCATAGTTTCATCCTTGAAAATTTTTCCCATGTGTATCTCACCTCTCTTTTACACTTATAGGATTTGGTATTTTCTTACACAAGTAACTTCTCCCGCCATATGTCACACACTTCCCCTCACTCTATTGGGGAATAGGACACGTGAAACATACCAAGGTACCTTGTAAGGTCATGATGGTATTATTTTAACTTCATTATCCTTTCTCTTGCTCTACTTAAATATCCACATCCTCCTCTATTATACAAAAAAAAAATAAAAATATTTATATTTTATTCTTGTAATGTTATTTTGTGTTAAGGCCACTTCGCTTTCTCTTTTATCTTCTTGATATTATACTTGTATATATTTATTTGATAGGATTATAATAAGATTGTGGCATTTTACTATATTTGATGGTTTCCCCACTTGACACTCACATCTCAATATTGTAGATTGATTCTATCTCAACTTGTAATTATTATTTTTACATTATATTTAATGTATTAAAAGTTTTATATTAGAAAATAATATAGTATCGAAATCTATTTTGATTTTTCTTGATATCAAGTTGGTATTAATGTAACTTTGAGTTATGGTTTAGGTATAAAATATTTTTAGTGTGCCTTCATTTTTATAATTTTTGATGATATTAATTTCCCTTTTCTTGTTAAATGGGATATGAAGGATTATATTATAATTACATATTTCATTATGTATCAATCTTATCATTTTTTGAATGCATGTTTAAACCAAGTAGTGTAATCTTAGATCAAATGCTTTGTTAATAGTATCTTGTTCTTATATTTTCTAAATTTTTAATATGCTTTTATTTATTATGGAAACATAAGTTTCAATGTTCACTCTTAGATGTAATAATAAACACCTATTTTTAAATTAGCATTCATATGCATATTCACCTATCCAAGATCTAATATGGTTGTAACATGTGTTCATAAGTATACAATTAAACTCATTAGTAGCTTAGTTCTATTAACAAATTTGATATCCTTCTAGTGTGATTAATTTTAAGGTATTATGGATTTTATTGATTCTCTATGATAGATATGTGTTTTACTACATAACTACACTCATGTTTTAAATTTGAATTTATTAATAGTTAAGTTGGAATGGTAGTCATATATTTACATTGTTGGAAAAAGATATGGCATCTTAATTCACTATGTTATATGAATTTGGCATATTATTATGATTTATTATTATATAATTGTATTAATAACTTATACTATGTTGGCATTTAATTATATCAAGAGTTGTTATCAATTTTGGAACATAAAATTATGGTAATATTTCCACTTCTTGATTGGGTGAATTGTATAATTTTTAATTTCTTTTTAATTCCATATCATGAATCCCTAATGTGATATAGTTTAATTTTTTATTAATTTAGCTTGTATAATTATTTTGATTGTATAAATGAATAGCTGATCTTGAACTCAAATTTTAGAAAGTAGTCCATGACCAGTTTAGGTAGTAAACAAGTATAGAGTGATGCACATTAAGATTATCCGAAGAGATTATGAGTGAATGTAATTTTTGTTTAATATCATTTAACTTTATTAATCCCTTATAATATTGATATATTGGTGAATGATCAAGCTATAAATGTTGTCATTTCTTTATCCATCAAAAGACTTTTATTTTAAGGATAACAAGAACTAATTAGACTATCCCACTTCAATATAACATTGATTACTTCATTTCAAACTATACAAAATTAAATAATTAAATCCATATTGTAGTTGCATCTAAGGTAATTATGTTATGACGATAGTTGAATTAATAATTAAACTTTTATTTTAGTATGAAGATTAATCTAGGCATAATTTGGTTTCATGATTAAGGTAAATTGTAATAAGTTAGTATACATCATAAATTTCATAATTTTATGATCTTGACCTATATTCAAATTAATTTAATTTTCTAAAAAGGGTTTGATGATTCTCAAAAATAAAAATAAACCTAATGTGTTGTATTTTATTAAAATATTTATAAAGACTATCATGTATATTTATCCATTTTTTACCTTCTTGGTCACTTAGTTACTAAACATATTCTCAACCATATTATTTAAAGGATATTATTGAAGATGTTAATTATCATAAATATAAGGTATTTTATACCTCCTAACTATATATGGCAGGATGATATTTTTTAACCCTAAACTAAAATATGATATAATTTGGCTCTCATTAATAGACATTATTACTAAGGTCAAATAGAATATTATTGAAATTTTTTAAATCAAGAACCTTATTTGTGTAAGTTACATTTCAAACTAGTTATTAGAACTTTTGAGAGTGTATTATTAAATTCTTTAACTTCCTTCCATGTTGTGATAAATATTAAACTAGTTTTATATCTTTAGAATCATTATCCCTTTACT
>JARHVA010010568.1:20000-154570 GCA_037957365.1 Torreya grandis
AGTTTAAAATTAGGATAGAAAATAGTTCTATAATAGTTGTTAGATTCTATATTTAGTGACTCTAGCTATATATAAAGTTTCATCAACCTTATATGGCTACATCAACATTTACTATCTAAGTATTATGATAGTGTCATATACATAATATCTAATGAAATAGGATGAAATGACATGGATGCTTCTATTTTTTGGATTTGTCTTTGCTCTGGTGCATTTAAATCTAGGTCATGGACAATTGCTCCTATTTGAAATGACAAAACCTTAGATTTGTATCTTCAATGTGACCTTGGGTGAAATGGGTTAGTGATCACAAGATGTAAAACCTAATGACCCCATTATCAAAGTACACTATGTAAATTTCTAATACTCCAAAAGAGGGCCTCAAACTCATGTAATTCTTTCATAGGTTTTGCCTTGTGTTTTAATCATGTAATGTGTTTAAATAAAGTACAATAGTGACCTATCTTTTAACTTATAAAATTAGGCTATTTGGATTCTCCTTATAGTACTTTAGACTTGTAGATGTGTAATACCTATGGTTGGTATGGAAATAGGGAATATTTTATCAATTTAATGTTCTATGAGAGATCTTTGTTTTGAATGTTAGGTGAGTAATGAATGAGGGTTGATATTGTATATATATTAATCCCTTTAGAGTAATAACTCACATAAAATCACATAGGCCAACTTTTAAAATATGATTCATTTTTAAATTAGATTACTTTAGGGAACTAAACACTTGCATCCAGGTAGGATAATAACATCAATGTTATTATATATCCTAGACATTAGTGTCTATGGAGCATTAAAATAGGTACAACATCAAGACTTATATAGGTGTAAGAAAAGTAAATTTTAAGAATTCTTGGTAGTATAGAATGTTTGTGTCATCAAATGAGACTGATCAGACTAAGATATAGGCTAAGAGGCACAAGATAGAGTAGATGTGAGGCTTACATAAGTAAGGAGAATTCATAACTAAGAGGAATAAAGAAGTTATGAGTTTTAAAACTGTAAAAAATTGAGGTGTTACATAATTACAAAATATCATCTATAGAAATATTTAAATTTAAAGAGTAAGGTTTTAATAGTACACCTATGTGTTAGTGTAACTATTTTCCTATTGAAAAGTTTAATTTGAAAATATGTATTATTGTAAATATAAAAAATTAAGATTAGGATAAATATATAAATATGGAAATTGTATATAACTAAAGAGATAGAGATAGAGAGATATTAGAAACCACATTCCCCCAACCTAGGTGAAAAGGTGAGTTGTCACCTGACAATTGAGACTAGCCCAATCATGTAACATAATGATACTTATAGCATGGTGAGGATAAATTATAAATTCCAACCTAAAAAATTATCAATATTTAGTGATTTTATCACCTCAACCATACTAAAATTTGAACCAACTAATTTAGTATATTGGCTCAATATGGTTTGCAAAAGTTTGTAGGGTATTAGTATGTGTAATGGTTTTAAAATCTAAAAAATGATTTGGATTTTATAATATTAGGAACATGTTTCCTATAATATGTACCTTAAATATATATTATGATAAAATTGTATATAAAAATGATTATAATTTATATAATTCTACCTTAATTATGAATCTAAGTCATATAACTATGTACTTTGTCTAATTTACATAATTGTGTAAGTGTGGAGGACATGTTCCCAAATCATGCCCTAATTTAATATATATGTATGGATAAAATTATTCCAAAGCATTCTCTCATTGAATATATGAACTAGTATAAGTTCCATATACTAAATAAACATGTATAAGATGCTTCCCAATCATGGACTCACTAAATCTAATAATTATACCAAGTGTGGAGAACATGTTTCCCAAAAATTCCCCTAATAATTTTCCCCTATTTTAGTTGAGTAAAATATAGGAACTATGATTTTCCTCACCTCAAAAGGGTAATATAACTATAAAATATGTGAATGTAACCATATGGCATATTAAAGGAAAATGTATGGGTGAATATATCATTAAAGTGCATAGAACAAATTTGATCACATGTAAGCCTAAGATGAATGATAAATATCATGGAAATAAATATATATTAATAGTATAACATCAATAAGAAAACAAACACAAAAACAAGAAGCCTAAAAGTCAATTCAACAAATAATGGTCCAAAGAGATCATAAACAAGGGGCATGTTCTATTGCTACACAATCAAAAGGAGATAACATATTCAAATGTAAATGAAAACAAAAATGACATATTCAAATTTCCATACCACAAATAATTACATGATGTAAATTTAAAATAAATCATATATAGGCATGGGGTTTGCAAGTAAATTAGCATATTCCAAGGCTTGAAAAAATAAGATAAAACACTCAAAGAAGTGAATAAACTAAAGCATAATCAATTATCATAGATATGTCATAGGTGCCCATGTATTGAATGTGTTATAAAATTGTGTAATCTTTATATCGCATGAGTTACCATGTGTAATATATAATCATGGATAATAAACATACATAATTACATATGTAAAATCAAACATGATAGTTTATAATGATTATCAAATCATATAACCCATCTATATCAATATCAAATAAGTAGATGCCCCCAATGTCCATATGACATGAGTAGAGGGAATCCCAAAATCTAAAATAGGAGTGTATCATGTGTCTATATATTCATATATCACACCCATTGTATAAGTGTGACACATATGTGTACGTAAGAGTAACTAAGTATGTGGTCCACCAATATGCAAGTCACATATAGATGCCACGGAGCCAATAGAATAGGTATGTACTAAAGGTCTTTTTTGTTTTTTTAATGTTTTTGATATTTTTCATATTTTTGGAATATTTATGAGTATTTATAATCAAGTATATCCTCATCTTCAAAAGGTAGTAGATCACCTAAAAAGGATTTTATGCTATGTTTATATTAATGTAGTGTCAATACCTTAATGTTTTGGTGTAATAGTTTAAATTTAGCCAATGGTGAAAAAAAATGATCATGTCCATAATTCTAGATTCAAATTGGTGTACCCACATTATCAAAATTTATACACATGTTTATAGGATCTAGTTTATCATTCCACTCAACTAGCCAATTTTGTCCAAGTTTTAGCTTATTATTTAGTTCTTGTTTATTTATCCATATAGTTGAAACTTGGACACATGAGCCATAATTAATGGGTAATTGAATGTATCCTTACAATTTTATATCTAATGGAGAGTACGTTACCTCATTGATAATATGTCGTAATCATGATAAAAAATTGGTACCATAAATGGTATCCCACTTGTTTGGATCAAATCAAATCTTTTAATAATATACCCCATTAATATTAGAAGTAATATTTAAATATTCATGATTTTGTCACTTTAAATTATGTTTATCAATTTAAATATATGAAATATTTGAACTTTTGCATATTGTGGATGCAATATATATGCATCCTTCACAATTATATTGATGGATAATGTTTTTTTATGTCACACATTGATTGGTTGTATGGCCAATGATCTGATGATAATTATAGTATGGTACTCCCTTTATGGGTCTAGGTATACTAATAGGCCTATCTCAAGTAAAAGGTAATGAAATCATATTATTTTCAAGTAACAAATGTAATTTTATATCAACAATGTCTTGTTTTGGCATGATTTTAAAATTCAGTTGTGAAGGCTTTTGCAAAATCTCCATATTGTTTACATGATGTACTTATATTTGGAATTTATAAGGTTGAATCAATGTTGTTAACCAAGAAGGATGTATGGAATAAAAAACATTTACATAATCATAATATATTTTTGTGTTTCCCTTATTTGGATTTAATGTTGTATTTTCTACAAGTGAGTCTACCCTATATATGTTAGGACCTATAGGTTAAAAAAGGTTATGTGATAAGTGATCGAATGGATCATTTTTTAAGTTTTTAATTTTCTCATCTATCATATCATAGTATATATCATCTTCCCTATCATAATAATTATAAGCATAGACATTATTTTGTTCACTATTAATGAATACAAGAATCTTGAATGGTGGTGGTCTTGTGTGTTGACTAGATGTTTTTGTAAGGGGTCCTTCTCTTTATTCATATCTATGTAGACCTTAGGTATTAATTCCTTTTTTGTATCTAGAGATATTTTACATGGATCAACTATGTAATAACTATGTATATGTTCAAGAAGAATAGAAATATTAGGTGATACTATTGTATAGATGCCTTTAGTTTTATAATGTACCAGTTTACAAAATTTGAAAGGCTCATCATCAGTGAGCATCAATAATAATTTACCATCATGTATTAATTTAACACATTGATGAAGTTTAGATGGGATATATTCCATTAAATTTATCCAAGGTCTACGCAAAATTAAATTATAATGTAAATATTTAGACATGACCTAAAGAGTAGTTGAAATTATTTTTGGTTCTAAGGTCACGTCCAATGTAATTTATCCAATTGGAAGGCTATGTGAATTTACAAACCATTTTATATGCTAAACATTGGTTTGGATAAGATTTGTGTTGATACCCATGGTTATTAGGAATTTCAAGTTATAAATGTTTAGGCCTGATCTATTATCAATGAGAACTCTTTTGATACATTAATTTTGTATTACTAATTGTATGAGCAAAGGTAAATTTTATTCAACAACCTCTTTGGATGGTATATATTCTGGATCAAAGGTGATGAGTTTGTCATTATGATTAATATCTTTCATAATATCTACAAAATAAGTAATCTCAATATTACTTGGGACTTATGTCTCATGTAATGCTTTCTATAATATATCCTCATAAACATTAGATTGATTTAGAAGACAAAAGATTAAAACCTTAGCATGTTTTTAATTCCATTAGTTAATAATTTCATATCCCTTATTTTCAAAATATAATCCTAGGTTTAGGTGGCACTTTTTATGTGTTAATAGGTGACGAGAAACCTTACCTCTTCAATTAGTAACAACATGGACTATAGAATCTAATATAATCTATGGGTGAATAATGGGTGTAGAGTGGTAGATATCATTTTAATATGATATATGTAGGATAGAAGGTTTAGAGCATGTTTGGTGGCATTTATATATTGGCCCTATAACATTGTAAAATGAATTTTGAAAAGAGATTAATTGTTGTGTTTGATTTAAAACCTTTTTATTATTGGTATGTATTTGATTAAAAGATTTGAAAAGGAAAGTAATGTAGAAAACTATAATAACTATGACATATTTTAATCTGAAATGATAATGTATGAATCCATGTTTCCAATATTTTATGACAATTAGGGGTTAGCAAAATAGAAAAATAAGAAAACCCTAAGTGACATAGGGTTTGATGTTCAAAGTTTAGGTTCACCAAATGTTCATCCCTAAAATTAAACGTGTTTTTTTCACTTTATACCATAGGGTTAAGAATATATAAATGGAATGACATAAGGGTGATAATTAGATCTATAGTAGGCCACCTAAATCATAAACTTAGATATAAACATACACTAAATTTATTATGTTGAGATAGTCTAAATATGAAAAGTATAGTAGGCTAGACATATAAATTACAAAGAATAGAAATACTTAGATTATTATGAGTTTAATGTAATTATAGATCTAGAATAGGTTGAAAGTAGGTGGGAAGATAGTTATAGAATAGTTGTTAGATTCTAGATGTAGTGCCTTTGGCTATCTAAATAGTTGTGTCAACCCTGGATGATTACATAGATATTATTGTCTAAGTCTGATGATAGTATCCTATATAAAATATCTAGTGAAATAGGATGTGACCACTTATATACTTATAATTTTTTGATTTACCTTTACTCTAGTGAATTGAGATCTAGGTCATGGATATTTACTCCTTGTGAAATGCCAAAACCCTAGATTTCCATCTTCAATATGACCTTGGCAAAAAATGGGTTAGTGGGCACACAACATTGAGATTACCCCAATGACCCCACTACCAAAGGGCATTGCCTACATATATAATGAACCAAAATAGGGAATCAAACTCATATATGTATCACTTATACATCGGATTATGTGTGAATCATGCAA
This sequence comes from Torreya grandis, assembly GCA_037957365.1. Lineage (NCBI taxonomy): Eukaryota > Viridiplantae > Streptophyta > Pinopsida > Cupressales > Taxaceae > Torreya > Torreya grandis. Next base: position 26,052 of record JARHVA010010568.1, read on the forward strand.
TGTGTGTAAATTGAACACAATAGTGACCTAAGATTTAACTTGGAAAATCAAGCTCTTAGGTTACTCCTTTATTAATTTAGACTTGTATATGTGTTTTAAATATGACTGGTATGGAAACAGGGAAGCTTTGATCAAATTAATGTTCTTTGAGTTATCTTCAGTTTGAATGCTAGGTGAGGAATGACTAAGAGTTGATCTTATATTTATATCAATCCCTTTGGAGTAATAACTAACATTAAATAAATTAGGCCAAACATTAAAATAAATTTCATTTATAAATTGGATAACTTTAGGGCATTGGAGAATTATGTTAGGGAAATATAGTAACATTGATGATATTGTTTATCTTAGACATTAGTATCAGGGAGTATAAAAATAGGTGTAGGTGTAAGACTTTCAAAGGTGTAATATAATTACATTTTAAGCATTATAAACAAGACATAATGTCTATGTCACCAATAAAATACTAGTTGGACCAAGATATAGGTCAAGGGGCAGAAGATAGAGTATATGTGATGATTGTGGAAATAAGCAGAGTGTATAACTAAGAGGAATAGCCATAGTCTATGTTTTCTAAGTGTACAAGACTGAGGTGCTACATAATCATAAAATATCATCTATAAAAAGATTTAAATTGAAAGATCAAGGTTTAGTAGTACACATATGCATTGATGTAATTATTTTCCTATTAGAAAGTTTATTTTGAAAATCTATATCATTGTAAATATATGAAACTAAGATTAAGAAATACACACACACACACACACACACACACACACACACACACACACACACACACACACACACACACACACACACACACACACACACACACACACACACACACACACACATAGATGTGTGTGTGTGTGTGTGTGTGTGTGTGTGTGTGTGTGTGTGTGTGTGTGTGTGTGTGTGTGTGTGTGTGTGTGTGTGTGTGTGTGTGTGTGTGTGTGTGTGTGTGTGTGTGTGTGTGTGTGTGTGTGTGTGTGTGCATGTGCGCGCGTGCGTGCGTGCGTACATGCGTGCGTGTGTGTGTGCGTGTGTGTGTGTGTGTGTATAAAGTGCATATATTTAAGGAGATAGAGATAATGAAATATTATAAAGCACATTCCCCAACCTTAGTGAAAAAGTGAGTTGCCACTCGGTAGTTGAGATTAGCTCAGATGAGCAACCCATTGATACTTATAACTTTTTAAGTTTGAATGATACAATCAAGTACAACATAAAAAATTGTCAATGTTTATTGTTTTAATAACATCAACCATACCAAAAGTAAACCAACTATTAAATTAGATTGGCTTAATAAAGTTCACAAAATTCCACCTTGGGTATCAATATGTAAAATTTCATGATATTGTAATAGTTCATAGAGGAGTTTCTAAATCTAAAAAACATTTGGATTTTGAAATATTATTTGCACATTATAGAACATATTAACCTTAGATATGTCTCATTCTAAAATGTGTATAAAAATGATACCAATGTATAGAATTTAACCACAATTGTAAATCTAAATTTATATAACTATGTTAATTGGCCAATTTGGAAACTATGTAAGTGTGGAGAACATGCTTCCAAAGCATGCCCCCACTATATATGGATAAATATAAAAACTAAAATACATACCACTATGGATAACATGTTTGCAAAACATTCCCCTACTATAATATAGAGATGCTGAATACTAAATAAGTGTAGAAAAAATGCTTCCAAATCTATCCCTCCTAAATCTATAAACTAATATTTGTACCACATACTAAATAAGTGTGGAGAACATGATTCCAAAGCATACCCACACTAAATATAAAAATTGCATCATATGTGAATAACATGCCTCTATGACATGCCACCATTGATATTATGTGCCCCTTTAAGTGAGAGAATAATAGAAACTAGTGGTTAGCTCACCTCAAAAGGATACGACAATTATATAATCTATGGATGTAACCATATAACATATAAAAAGAACATGTCTAGGTAAATGTATCATTGAAGTGCATAGAGTAATGTGACCACATGAATGCCTATGATTCATGATAAGGATAATGAAAAAATAAATATAGTAATAGTAAAATCTCAATAATAAAATTGAGTGCACACATAAGAGCACTCAAAATAAAGTCAACATATAATGTTCCTAGGAGATCGTAAATAAAGGGCATGTTAAAATACCACAAAATCAAAGGGACATGATAATCAAATGTCCATAAAATCAAGAATGACATATTTAAATTTCTAGACAAAAATAAATGACATATTTAAATGTCTAATAAATCAGACATAGGAATAAGGGTGGAAAATAAAGGAACATATTCAAATGATTCAACAAGGTAAAAGTAAGGTAATACACTCAAGGAAGTACATAAATGGAATCACAAGAAACTAGAATAAACATATCAGAGTAACCCATGGATCCAATGTGTCAGTCAAAAAATTCAAGTGCATAGCATATCAAACACCATGTGAAATATATAATCATGGATACAGTCATGTGTAAGTACATATATAGGATCAAAACATGAAAATGTAGAGTGACCATAGAATAATATAACCTAGAAGTATCGTACTCATAGAGGTGGATGTCTCCAATATCCATATTATATGATTAGAGGGAAGGCTCAATAGTTGAAATATGAATATGTATATGTGTATGCTTGTATCACACTCAAGTAAAAGAATGACACATGTATATGTATAAGTAACTAATATGCCATCCATTGACATGAAATTAACACATGGATGTGAAGTATCAAATACAATATGTAGTTGTTCAAAGTGTTTTTGGATTTTTGAGTGTTTTTTAATTTATTTTTAGTATTTTTTGGAATGTTTGAAAGAGAAAAGCTATCATATGATCTCATATAATGGAAGGTCATAGGTATCTCCTTCACATGGTGACTAAAAACCTTAAGTTGGATCTTTTACATTGTTTTCATCATGATTGGATAAGGTGAAAAGGTACAATACATGTTCTTCCCCATGCCTTGCATGCATAGTATAAGGAGTGATTCTATCATTTGAAATATGTATTAATTTTCCTTCATGAGAAAAAGAAATACTTTATAGATTTAGATCAATTTTTACTTCAATATGGTATAGCCAAAGAGTTCTTAGTGTAAATTCATATGGATATCTAGTAGGCATAACCCCAACCTATGTTTAAATTACTTTAGTAGCATAAGTAATTGGTATTATTACATTTCCTAGGGATTCTTTCCTACCTCATTTGTTTTGTAATTTTTTTAGATCAAAGACCATTTTTTTCAAGAATCTTGCATTAAAAGTAGTTTTTTTTTGTAGGATCAATATAGTTATGCCAAAAATAAGCACCACCATGAATAAGGTAATTTTTAAATGTTGTTGGCATGGATAATTTTTGTTTTGTATATTTTGGGATTATTGTATAGGATATGGACCTTTGATTGACCCCATGTTGATTAATATTTTTAAATTGGACATATAAATCTTAGGGATACCATATTTTTTTCATAATACTCCCTAGGTAATTTATCTCATTCCTTTTTGTGAGGGATAAATCTTTTGTATTTGGAGGAAGGTATGTTAAGTTATTTTAAGGATGAATGAAACATATCTATGCACATCCACATATAAATGTGAAAATGAATCATAATGTTTATGCCATTATTTTTCATTAATGGTGAAATAATCCATTGAATAAAAATAAATTGTAATTCCAAATCTAAGGGTATATATGCTAGCTCATATGATGTACTTTTGATTTGAATAATATATTATTAAAGGGATTGATCATCACATTCTTTTAAATCATGTAAATATTAAAATATAAGTTTTGGCACATTATGGATGTTGAAAGTCATGAAGAAAACATATTACAATTGGGAAAAAGTAGTTAACGATCCTTTGAGTAGGCCGTATAATAAATTTTGAGTTCATCATAAATGTTCATATGTAATACTTTTAGAAATATTTTTTCATCTTATGCCCATTGAAAAAAATATTCTAGATAGTTAATCATGTGGTCGAATGGGTCCTTATATCTCAAAAAGAGAGATAAATGTAGTAATTCAAAATATTGTGGATAAGGATATTCATGTATACATTGTGTAAGATATTGGTTGTTAAATTAAGTCACATTTCGTTAGTATTATGGAAATACATTTGAATTTTTAGTATAGAAACATGATTTTGAATATCCCTAATAGTGTTCATCATAGACATAATATATTCCATTGGAACAATTATTTTTGTCATAGGTGTTATAAATGGTTCTAACCCAACACATTTTTTAAATCTAAGTATATGAGTATCATCGTCCTTATGTATAACAAGTGTAATTTCATGATCACTAAATTTAGGATATTTTAGTAGTGGTATGGGATCTTTGAATTTTGGTACTTTTGGTGTATCATTTGAATAGATTGGACCATTTGTATAATTTCTTCCTTTTATATTTGGTAAGGGCATACCAATTTGATCTTGACAAATATTTTTTAAAGGAACATTTTTTTGATATATAATTTATTTTAAATGAAGGTAGGAAAAAACCATCACCCTTGATAAGGGGGATACTATTAGGAAAGTAGGAAGTATGGGGATTTGAATTAGTTTGCTTGAATTTATGCCTTCCTCATAATCTATTTATAAATTAGTCATAATTAATTTATGAATTTGTCAAAACTTTTGACAATAAAATGAAGGATCCTCTTAGTCATATGTACCCACTTTTCTGGTAAAATATGCATGAAGAGCATGTTTAGATGACTTGCCTTGTTAGTAACTCATGGATTTTTGTGAAACACCCAAGCATTGTCAATTTTTATCATTACATTTAAGATATACAATGTGAATTATACATTTTTTTATTTTTTCCCAATCCGTAGCCTTGGTATCCATATTTTATCAAATATCAAAGAACTAAGCCTCAACAAAACTAAAATGTTAAGTTGAATATTTTTAGTGATCCACTTCCAAATCATGAGACAAAAATGGATAATTAAATAGTCATGAGAATTATAATTCATGCCCATGTCATGATTCATATGATCATCAATTATATGAAATTATTGGTAATATTATTAAAATTTATCAAACAATGTCCTATGACCACCTTTGATGATAGTGAGATAGTTGATTATGACTCTAATTTTAAAAATTTATGTATAAAGTAATACATTGATAAAAACCCATTCATAATTTAATAGTTGATAAATGGATGAATTTATAATGCATGTACACTAACATTACTACACTCACTAGGTTACACACAAAATGACATACAACCAAATGTAAAAGTTTCAAAGACATTAAGTGGGAAACAATAAACAACTTTGGAACACATGTGTTGTTTCTTTAGGTGGATCTTGCATACACTTAATATTTTCAAAATTTGATCACTTATTGACACTTTGTATCTTGTAGGAACTTTTTGAGTGTTAATCTATCTGAGCACATGCCTTAAACACCAAGAAAAGGGTGGGTATACTATTAGTGCTCTATAAGATTATTATCCCTTTTACCACTTTTCATCTACACACTTGTATCCTAAAACCATTTACCCTAAGATTATTCTTCTCAATTTTGTCCATTCCAATCATTTTTCACATCATTATCCTCCTATTCCTTGCCTCATACCCCCTTTTGATAGGTGGTTATACTAGGTCAACTAGGTCGACCTTGTACATTTTTTAGCTTCTAATTATTGTATAAAGTCAACTAGGTTGACCTTGTACTATTTTGGGGTATTTTTCACTTTGGATATTGTTGTCCATTTGGATGACATAGATCAGGACCTAGTGAATAATCTCCTAAAAACATACAAGGTTTATTGGGTTAACCCCATACAACTAACATATTTGACAAGATTTAGGGTAAGATATGCCTATATATATATATATATATATATATATATATATATATATATAAGATAATTTAAAACCATTTGATAATTGAAAATAAAATAATAAAAAGTGTGAATGAACATCTAATTATTGACTATTCTACTTTAGGAATAAATATTAGAGTTTTAAATTTATTTGGAGATATGGTTCTTGTCTTATGGAAAAGTCTGTTGGATGCATATATAGGTTGTGTATCCTAAAGATGATTTGTCTTTGTTATCCTTACATACCACAATAATGTTTTGCAAAGCACCTTTGCCAAGGGAGGGATTGAGGCTCAATGGGTTCATATTAAAAGATCCATATTTTTTACTTTATCTCTCCTTTGTAATATTAGATAGCTAATGAAATTGTGTTTATATTTCATGTATTAGGATTTCATATACACTGACATCAATATATGTCTTCTATGCATGTTTAGTTTAGTTTTTTTATTTCTAACCCCCAAATTATGAAACAAACATTGGTGATAACTATATTATAATTAATTTCTTATTATTAGAATAAGTGAAATATTAAAACCTAGGACCCCCTTAGGGTTATTTCATTATTACATTAGTCTAGAGGCTTTGAAACCCTTCTTAACATAGTGTACTCTGATAAGTGATCCCATAATAGGGTCTAATGGATCCCCATCTTAGTCATTATCCTACTTAGAAAATATATTCCCAATCAAAAGTGTAGGTATGCTCTATCTTCTTTGAGCCAAGATTGATTTATAAACATGATGCATTTTTGATTGCATATATTATAGGGAACCTAATGTGAACTAACCCTTGTAGGATTTATTCACTTCTTTTCGTCATTATTTTTATTATATGTTTTCCATACTAGGTCGATGTACTCTATTTTTTTGTATGCAAGTTTTTAGGTATAGGCTACTAGATCAACCCAATCAACCTAGTATAGGTTTTAAACTTTTTAGACATCTAGTCCAGACTACTGGATCAACACAATCAACTCAATATAGTTTTCAAAATTTTAGATATCTTGTTCAACATAATAGTTTGACCTAGTCAACCCTATACAGTACTAGCACTCATTAACAAGTTCTTATAGAGCTTAATCGACCTAATCAACTCATTTAGAAAGTTTTTCAAGCATTCCAAAAAGTTCTTTGATAAAAATATTCCTTTTATACATCCCTAATCCTTCAAGGTTCCTTTTTATCCTCCTATCTCTTTCTTTACCTTCTTTCCTTTCATAGTTTAGAGTCTTCAAAACTACCCTTATATAGTAAAATGGATTGACCCTATAGAGCTAATTCTATATTCTATATGTTATCTGGATAACTAGGTCAACTCTACCAACCTTATTCATTTTTATACCTTGATTTTATATCAAAAGATTGACCATGTCAACCATATTTTGTATTCTATGTATACACTATCAACTATATAAAAATTGTACCTTGTTTTAAAGTTGGAAATAACCTTTATATGCTAGTAATTAGCTCACACTTTCATTTTTTATTTCTTGCATGCTTAAAATATATCACATAGCTTAATTAGGTGGTTTTCAATTAATAATTTAGTTTCACTATTTCTTATTTTATACACACACAACCAAATCAAAAAATATAAACAAGCATTTTAATATTTGAGTACCCAAGGCCAACCTACTTGGATTTCATCCCCAAGGGGGAAGCTAAATTGATGTTCTAGTCAAGTATAAAACATGGTTAATGGTATGTTACGGTTAATCACCTAACACCCTTATCAGTATGGTGTGTGAAGTGATGGGTTATGGCCCATTACCATGCTTGTATCATTATCACTACATATCCCTTTTAGTCTAAACTACCTAAAACTATCCTTAGACTTCTTTCTAGTTCCTTACTTATAGTCAACTTCCCATCACATTTAAAAACATATCCTAATAATCTTATAAATATTTAGGTTCACCATTTATCTAGTTATTTACTTTTCAAGTTGATTGATTGATCTTTGCTCAATTATATTTTTTATTGCAAAAACATGTGTTAGCCAATGTTGGTGTAAGGTTTTATGTCATGTGCATCAATTGGATTGGCCATTGTTAATCTAATTAATTATCCATTTACCTTTAGTTCTTACTTTACAAATTAATTTAAAAAATTATCTTATTTCATTTCACAATCTATTATAATCTTCCTTATCTTCCCTATCTATTATATTAAATCAACCCATTCAACCCTGTAAAATTTTCTAGCCTCTATTCACTGTTGTTGATCGACCTAATTGACTCTATGTTATTTTTAGACCCTATTAATTATTTTTCTAGCCTCTGCTCACTATACTAGATTGACCTAGTCAACCAGGTATTGTCTTATTATTTATAAACCATGTTTCTATTTTATGTCAACCCAGTCAACCTTGTACTATTTTTGTCATTTCTTATTTCCTTTCTTTCTCATCACTCTTTCTTTCCCTTCATCATGGACTTTTTGATTAATGATAAAATTGACTTAAAGTCAACAAACATGATGAATTTTACCAATCCTTATAGGGTCTCCCATAGATAGAGTAGGGCTCCTCTCTTGGATGCTAGTAATGTTCACATTGCCACTCACACAATGAACTATGGGACTTTTAATATCTCTTCATAGTGTAATTGTTTATTATCATTAAAATACCAAACCAAATTAGAGTATACCCCCAAAATGATCTTTTTTATCTCTAAATTTCCTCAACATCAAGGAAAATAACTCTCTACTATTTGACATCTTATGATTAGTTGTCAATTCGAAGAGCCTCATTCACCTACTTATACATTCTCAACTAGATTTAGGGGTACCACTTTCTTTTATTCTCAGACTCTTCCTTATATTATGACACCTTATCACACCATGACCTCTTCTTCTCTAACTTCTTCCACCTTTATGCCTAGTATATCCACTAACATGGTAGGTTCTACATCTAGTGGGTCTCTCATAAGATTCACTATCATTAATCCTCCTACTAGTGATTCATTTTCTACTCAAGTTAGTCATTCTTCTATTTATTATTCCTCTCAACCATTCACTACTCCATCTTTTACTACACAAGAAAAAATTTCCACTAGTGCCTCACACTCTCATAATTCCTCTCAATCCCCTATCAACACCAATAGTAGTACCCAAGCCATTAATACCAACATTAATAACAAATTTAATGCTTCTAAATATGCTAATCAAATGCACCAATTATTATTACAAGCACTCAATCAAATGAATACCTTTCAAGCTCATAACACAAATCAAATGATGAGAATGTAAAACCACCTTCTTCATCTTCAATCTCATCCCCAACTAGTGTATTAGGGCACACAACTAGAATGTTTCTCTCCCCCTCTTCCATATTCATAAGGCAATATCATACATCAACCTCCTTTGATAAAAAAACCATTAAGCATCTTTAGAATGAGCATTTTACTACTCAAATTGATAACATTGATATATGAGGTATCACACCTATAATTTATTATAATGGATCAACCAATCCTACCATTCATCTTAAAACATCTGGAAATATCTATAAGGATTGGGTCAAATTGAATACTTTTTTGACTACCAAAATTTTGGCCAAAACCCTCACATGTGATGCCTTGGATTGGTATAATCAATGTAGAACTCATTATATTTCTAGTTTGGAAGATTTAGTGAATTATTTAATTCAATAATTTTGAACTAATGATATTCTTGAAAACATTTTGGCCCAATTCATAAATTATAAATAAATCAAAAATGAAATTGCTCAGGCCTTTTTTAAAAGGTGAAATTTTTTATCAAACAATGTTAAGCACCAAATATATTGAGAGGGGGGTTGAATTAGTATATTATATATCTTTTACTTAATATGATTTATTTTTTTTAACCACTTAATCACACATTCAAGATATGCAATAAAACTAAAAAAATAGCATTCACCACACAAGAGAGAGAGACCAAATTTTTATGTGGAAACCCAAAATAGGAAAAATCATAGAGAATAATCTCAAGTATATGAATGAACACCAACTCAAATTACAAATTCCTCAAACACCAACTTGCAAGATCACCAACCCCTTTTCTAAGTACCAACACAACAAGTATTTGTGAGCACTAACCCATAAGAACACCAACCCCTTGCAAAGATTTGTGAGAACCAACCCACAGGAGCACCAACCCCTCTTATGTATAAAACACAACTATCTCTCAATGTTAATTACTCAATAAATGATATAACTCCATAATTTATCCTTCTTTTCTCTCCTCTTTTCTTATATAAAATAATTCCAAAAGCATGCACTCTCTTGCATATTACAAATGGCTTCTTAAGTATTTATTTATATCTTTCCAAATGACCTTTGGCATTCTCCCTTTATGACCCTTGAATCCTCATGGAAAATGGTGCCAACCATGTATGGCCATTTATATCCTTGAATTTGAAAAGTCACATGGTGACCATAATCAAGTGCATCCTTTCCTCTTTTGTCTTTATTTTGGTGACTTTTGTATTCCTCAAAGTGTCCCTTCATGGAAAAATGTGCCATACCCTCTTTTGTCTTCACTTGGTGACTCTTAAAATTCCTCAAGATTATTCAACATGGTAAAATGTGTCCCATTCCTCTTTTGTCTTTACCCCATGACTCTTTGACTTCTCCATGAGCCCTCTTTTGATTTTTATGCAACCAAAAATATATACGTTAATATTAAATAAATATTAACACACATTATCCAAGATATGAATATTAAAAACACCATTAAATGAAATGGGGCCTTTATTACCAATGTTAGACCTTTGACATCAATGAAAATATCTTCAACAATCTCCCCCTTTGTCATTGATGACAACCTCAAATTCAAACTACCACATCCTAAAACTTACACATACTACCATCTAATAAACATACAATAACTCCCCTCACTATAGTAACCTATTCCATATACCTATTTTTATACCTATTTCTACACCTATAGATGTACCTATATGTATTTTTTTCTTCTCTCCATTTGACATCAATGAAAAAGTGACTATCTTGGAGCTAACACTTAGCTCCCCCTTAATTGATGTTGATCATCAGTGGTAGGAAGTAGAAGAAATTACTCCCAACTTTTCTTGAAAATACTCAAATGTGTCTTTTGGTAGTGCCTTTGTGAAAATATCTAAAATATACTCTATAGTACTAATATATTCCATCATAACCTATATATCTGTAACCTGCTCTATCAAGAAGTGATATCTAATGGGAATATGTTTTATTCTTAAATGCATCACTAGATTTTTAGAAATATTAATAGCAATAGGTTCATCATAGTTTACCTTGATATCTTCCAAAGTTTGCTTCATCTAAATAACTAGAGTACAATATAATACTATTGCATTATATTCTACTTTAACTATATAAAATGATACTAAATTCTACTTTTTTATTAGACATGATACTAAGTTATCATTGAGGAAGAAATATCCTCCAATTGTACTCTTTCTGTCATCTAAGAAACCTACCCAATCTGAATCTATATAAGCAACCAAAGTGAAATCTCTAAATGTGGGATACCACAATCCATAATCTAATGTCCCCTTGATCTATTTGAATATTCTCTTCACCAACTAAACATGACTATCTTTTGGCGCTAATTGATATCTTTCAACCATACCTACTACATGCATAATGTCTTTCCTTGATGCTATCAAATATATAAGACTACCAATCATAGATCTATACAAATATTGATCTACAATAGGTGAATCTTCATCCTAGCTCACCTTATTTCCTATACTCATTGGTGTGCCAATTGGTGGACAATCCTCAAAACCAAATTTCTTCAACATTTCCTAGGCAGATTTACTTTGAGATATGAAAATTTCTTTATCTAACTGAAATATGTATAACCCTAAGAAAAATGACAATTCTCCAAGCATAGACATCTCAATTTTTTTCATATTATCAAAAAAATATTTTGTCATCTTTTCAATGTTTCCTCCAAAAATTATGTCAAATCCTCACCTTCTATTTTAATATAGAGATTACTATCATCAAATCCTCTCTTGAAACCTTGATCCTGTAGGTACTTATCAATTATTGCATACCATGCTCTAGGAGCTTGTTTCAATCCATATAGTTCTTTCTTCAATCTATATACATGGCTACTAACATTTGAGAGAATAAATCCCGCAGGCTACTCGATGTGGACCTCTTCTTCTAGATTCCTATTGAAGAAGGTAGATTTGACATCCATATAAAACACTTATAAAAATTTAAACACTACATATGTAAGAAACATTCTAATAGCCTCTAGCCTTGCCACTGGTGTAAAATTTTCTTCAAAATCTATTCCCTCAATTTGAGCATATCCTTTACATACTAATCTTGCTTTATTGATGGTCACTTCTCCATTTTCATTCAACTTATTTTTGTAAACCCATTTTGTTCCTATTACATTGTGATATTTTATTCTAGGCACTAATTCCCAAGTATCATTATTTTCTATCTGATTTAAGTCTTCATCCATTGCCTTAACCCAATGTTTATCATTTCTAGCTTCTGAAAAAGTTCTAGACTAAATTTTGGATAATAAAGTGAAATTAACTTGCTCAGATTCACTTACCATCATTCTTCTGGTGAGAATTCCTTCATTTATGTCCCTAATGATGTCACTTTCATTATGATTTCTTTGGACATATTTGGATGGGGTTTTGGTGTCTTTTTTCTCCTTTTTCTCATCTTCATTTTATTCTTCAAAATTTTCCTCTTCAATGATTTTATGAATATCTATTAGATCACTAATATTTTGTGTTCCATCTTCTTCTATCCTAACACTTATACTTTCAACTATTTTCTTGGTTCTTTTCTTATAACATTTATAATATTTACTTTTATAAGAATAACCAAGAAATATGCCTTAATCTACTCTATATTCAAACATACCCAATTTTTCATCGATTCTCTTTATGAAGCATCTATTGTCAAAAAATCTAAACTAATCAACTATAGCTAGTTTGTATTTCCATAGTTCATAAATATTCTTGTCAATATTGACTCTCAATAATGCTCTATTTTGGATATGAACTACTATACCGACTACCTCTCTCCAATATATATCTAGTATCTTGGAATCATTTATCATTATCCTCACCATCTCTTGAACTATTTTGTTTCTCCATTAAATTACTCTATTTTATTGTGGAGTTCTAGCTACTAAATAATGTCTATTTATTTCATGGTCTTCACAAAAATTATTAAATTGATCTAACATGAATTATCCTTCTTGATCTAATCTTAGGCACTTAATCTTCAAACCAGTTTCATTCTCAACTAATGCTTTGAATGCTTTGAAATGTCTGAAAGATTTTAATTTTTTATTTAAAACATTACCCAAGTCATACATGAAAAATCATCAATAAGCAACATGAAATATTTCTCACCTTGAGTAATTTGAGTTCTCATAGGTCCACACAAATCAGTGTAAACAATCTCTAACATATGAGTGGTCAAGTATTATTTTTTTTTGAACCACCTTTTAGCTTGCTTCCCATGCTTACAAGGTTCACAAATCATGTTAGATGGCTCTGTAATTTTTGGAAGATTTTTGATTGCTTGCTTTTTGTTGATGTTGACAAGATTATGAAAATTTATGTGTCCCATTCTCCTGTGCCATATCTGACTTTCTTCAATCAGACTCAAACAACATCTTTGAACTTTTATCTAAGCATCTACAACTAACACGTATAAATCTTTTCTCTTAATTTCAAAGCATTTTTCATAAAAATTTAGTGTGTTCCCTTGATCACACATTTAACTTACACTTAAAAGATTATGCTTAAGACCTTCTACTTACAAAACATTTTCAATTTTAGTTATACCATTATCAAAACTTAGTATACCTTTTTCAGCAATTATAGTAGTAGTATTATCTCTAAATTTCACTGTGCCATCATTAATCCTCTTCAAGGTTATGAAATTTCTCTTGTCTCTTGTCATGTGCCTCAAACATCCACTATCAATAAACCATGGTTTTCTTCATTTTTTTCATGTAAAGCTATCTATACCAACATATATTTTTCAAGTTATTTCTTCTACCATGAACCTATCCAAACTTTATTCTTGATGAATGGAGCCTTGAAACTCTGGTCCTTCTTGACTGACTCAAACATGCTTCTATAGTACTAGACTATGTGTCTAAAGTTTTTACACTTGTAATATATTATGGACTCTTCATTAAAGACTGATAGAGGAGCAAAAGAGTTATGGCTTTTGCTTGACTCTAGATGAGTTTCCTTCTTATTTTTGAAATTGTTAGCCCTTTTTTGACATTCTATTTTCTTATGACCATATCCATTACAATAAAAATAATAACCATAAAAATAGGACCTATTAGTGTATCTCTAACATGATTGCCTTTTATAGCTTTGTTCCTTCCATCCTTCTTTATTTGAGATGTCCTCTATATTATTAACTTCTTCCCTTTTTGTTTCCACTTTTGTAAGAGCTTCATCATAGCTCTTTCCTTTTTCTATGTTAACCTTGTTTATGAAAGTAATGGCCTCCTCTTTCTCTTTTTCAAATCTAATACATGTCTTATCTGACATTAATCTTTGAAATTATAATATCTTATTCAACATATTAGTACTATTCTCAAATTTTGAATCATTGGTTGCTCTATCATTGATTGATTTATTTATTTTCTCAAGATTTGATTTTAAGGAAGAAATTTCAATAACATACCTTTCAAATCCTTCACTTACTTTTTTTAATTGTTCCATTAGATCTTTTTCATTATTCTTGGCTTCTTCAAAGTGTGTTTGTAGATCTTCAATTGTTTCCTTTGACTCTTTTTCATTTTTCTCAATCTGGAGCTTCAATCTTCAATTCTTCTTCTCAATATATTTTAACTCTTCTAAGGAAAAAATGAGTTCTCCTTCCAGATTCACTTCAACTTCATCCTATTCTCTTCTTGATCATTTATACTTTTTCTTGTGGAGGCATCTTCATGTATGCCCATGAATAGAATCTCTTCTTCTTCTGAATCACTAACTCTACTATCTTCAATTGAGCTAGGATATTTAAAATACAAACTCTTCTTCTCCAATCCATTATTGATTTTACCTTTGAAATTCTTCTTGTATGTAGACTTTCCTTATTCATTATCACCATTACCCTTATCTAGACACTTAGCTACAAAATTTCCAATCTTTCCATAATGAAAACATTTAAAAGGTAATTTTCCTTGATATTTGCTTGTGCCCTTTTTTAGTTTACAAATGAATAGAGATCCATTGTCATCTTCACCATCACTAGAACTGTCACCTGATTATTGAATCTTTGCCTTCTCTTTCTTTGATGTCTTGAAAGAAGCTTCTCTTTTTGAGGGTTTCTCTTGTTTGTTCCACATCTCATACATCGTAAGAATACCATGTAGCTCATCTATCTTTAACTTGGCTAGATTCTTCATCTCTTCAATTACCAAAACTTTTGCATCATTTCTTAATGGTAGAGGTCTCAAAAAAATTTGTACCATGATTGATTCTTCTAACTTTTCTCCAAGACCTTGAATCTAATTAACTATTTGATCAACCCATAAAAGGTAGTTTTCTATATTTTCATCCTCTTCCATCTTCAAACTCTCAAACTATCTTCTAAAAGTCTAAAGCTTAGCTTTCTTAACCTTTCCATCACCTTTGTAAATATTCTCAAGCTTTACCCAAGTTTCATGCGAATATTTACATTACATAACTTTAATAAATTATGATTCACATAAACCACATAAAATATCATTTAAATCTTTAACATTATTTTCACTTACCTTATTTTCCATCAGAGTGGTTACAAGTGTCTGTGGATCTTCATATTCCTCCACCACTACTTGACAAATGTTGAATCCAAGAGCCATAAAATAAGTCCTCATCCTTACGCTCCAAAAATCATAATTTGTTCCATCAAACAAAGGTCCCTTATTTTTATAAAAAATTTCATGTGATCCATCCATCATGCTTTCCTCGATCTACCTTCAAGATGTAAAAATTTATCAAAAGGAACTTATTTTGATACCAATTATTAAGCACAAAATATACTAAGAGGGGGTGTGAATTGATATATTATATATCTTTTAGTTAATTTGATTTATTTTCTTTAACCACTTAATCACACATTCAAGATATACAATAAGACTAAAATAATAACATTTACCACACGCGAGAGAGAGAGAGAGAGAGAGAGAGAGAGAGAGAGAGAGAGAGAGAGAGAGAGAGAGAGAGAGAGAGAGAGAGAGAGAGAGAGAGAGAGAGAGAGAGAGAGAGAGAGAGAGAGAGAGCAAATTTTTATGTGGAAACCCAAAATGAGAAAAGCCATAGAAAATAATCTCAAGTATATGAATGAGAACTAACTTAAATTAAATATTTTGTAAGCACCACCTTACAAGATCACCAACCCATAGGATCACCAACCCCTTGTAGAGATTTTTGAGAAGCAACCCACAAGAGCACCAACCCCTCTTATGTATAAAACACAACTATCTCTCAATGTTGCTTACTCAATAAATGATAGAACTCTACAATATCTCCTACTTTTCTCTCCTCTTTTCTTATATAAAATAATTACAAAACCATGCGCTCTCTTACATATTACAAATGGCTTCTCAAGCCTTTATTTATAGCTTTCCAAATGAACTTTGGCATTCACATTTTATGACCCTTCAATCCTCATGGAAAATGGTGACAAACTTACATGACCCTTCATATCCTTGCATTTGAAAAGTCACATGGTGACCCTTGATAAGTTAATGCATCCTTTCCTCTTTTGTCTTTATCTTGGTGACTTTTTGTATTTCTCAAAGTGTCCCTTCATATAAAAATGCAGAAGACCCTCTTTTGTCTTCACTTGGTGACTCTTAGAATCACTCAAGATGACTCTTCATGGTAAAATGTGTCCCATTCCTCTTTTGTCTTTACCCCAAGGCTCTTTGACTTCTCCATGAGCCCTCTTTTGACTTTTATGCAACCAAAAATATATTTGTTAATATTAAATAAATATTAACACATATTAGCTAAGAAATGAATATTAAAAACACCATTAAATGTAATAGGGCCTTTATCACCAATGCTAGACCTTTGATATTAATGACAATATTTCCAACAAACAAGTATGAACATAAAATGGAAAATGACAATATTTTTCCATCTCTTTACTAATGTCCTCTTTCCTAAATTACACTATCAATTATACATTCTCTCTTCATGAACTTTAGAGGATGGTATTGACCAAGATAAACATCATTATTTCCTTATGCATCAATTCAAGCCACCCCAACCTTTTGCAGGTCCTCATCTCTTACTTAAGAATACAAATTACAATGTTACCAATTATGGTCTTATAGATTCTTATGACACAACTCATAATGTTCAAGTTGTTGTTCCCAACCAATCTTCATAACCAACTCCCCCTTCAAAACAATATATCAATCCTCACTTATCATCACCTAACAACAATAACATTCACAAACCTTTATCTTCAGTTGAATTTCTTAAGCATCTACCTAAGCCTCTTTTAAGAGAACTTGACCCTACCCATCCTATTAAATCTTGGTATGATCATAATAAGTTTTATTGGTTTCATGATAGTTGGGGTCATTCTCATGAGACCTGTAGACAACTTCGTAATTTAGCTATGGTTTTGTTTCTATCATATGAAAGCATCAACAAGATGATGAAATTGCTTTTAAGGATTATAAAACACATGATAAATCTCAAGCCTTGAATCAAGCTAATGCTCATTTGGCTATCTAAAAATACCCTCTTCCTAATCATAAACCTATTTAAGACAACCAATAAAATCCCACCCCTTCCACCATTAATATATAAAGTCTTGTTGACCCCACTTCTGAAGAGAATGTGGTTATCATGACTACTATGTGAAGGGTGGTGGCTTTCATTGATTAACAACCTATTTACACTATTCCTTCATCTCAAATGTATCATGTTATATAATATTCTTCCCCAACTCATTTAAATGAGTTGGGGTAAGATGAAATTATAAATTTTGATGATTCTATTTTCAATTTTCCCTTGGATAACACATCATATTATATTTTAACCCCCATTCCTTCATCTTCCAACATTTATGATGATCAATATTATAGCAAAATTTATTCTATCATTTCTCAAAATCAACTCAAACCAACTAATTCATCTTCACAACATCATTTACAAACTTGTTCTAAGAGTTCTACTTATTATCAAATAAAAATTCCAATGTAATTTGGTTCTTCCTTTTAAGGGCCTTCTTAACTACTATGCACCTATTTCTAAAAACTTTCTTATAGGTTATGATAAATGGGATCCCATTACAAATTTCACCAATAACCCATCACAAATTCAATTCTTTAATATTATGAGGACTTCTCCACATCATATAAATTATCTTATGTACCTATTATTCAAGATGAATATCCCTCATCCTCCCCTAGCAAGATGACAAGAAGTCTTATCTAGATCCAAGGATAATATATTACAATAATTATAAGATATATCTATCAACATTGACAAAAGTATGGACACTTCTCTTTATTTAAATTTCATATAGCCTCTATGATTCCTAAAAAATTTATACTTCATGTGGATGATCTTCCCTTATTCATTAGTGTTCAAATAGGCAATATCCAAGTTAAGTATGCATTGATTGACAAAGGTTCTGTCACTTGTGTTTCCTCTCTTAACTTTATCAAAACCCTTAGATATTTAGAATGCAATCTCAAGTCCACACACAACACCTCCCAAGGATATGATAAAAGGAAAATACCTCCTCTAGGTTGTGTGTGATTTCCCATTACCATCACACCTATCACTATTCATGTGAAGGTGATGATTTTTTACTTTCCTCTTTCTTATAACATCCTACCTAGTAGGCTATAGACTCACTATATGAGAGTTGTTTTTTCTTTCACCTACTAGTGAGTTAAATTTCCTCATAATGGAGCCATTTATAATATTTTGGATGATACTAACCCTTTCAATTTAAACAATTCCAAGACCATGGTGTCTTCAAAATTCATGATCTTGAACCTTTGCCTAGCATTCCATTATATAAGTCTCAATGTATTACATTTCTGATTAACTCATCTAGAGGTTACAAGAGTCATCTTGACCTCATTGGGAACATTCCTCCTAAGCTCTTAGATTTTTATGATGATGATCTTGATGAGATTGACCTAAAAATTAGAACTTTTGATCTCTTAACTCACCTCATCTCATAGCTTCTTACTTCCTTATAGCCTCATTCTTGTAAACCCCCTTATGATGACATTCCCATAGTATTTACCAAGACTTGGCATTCTATTCACCACACTTCCTCAGATGACAAGGTCATCCATACTTGCATCATTGACCTCAACACCCTAGATTATGATGATGGTTATTCCTTAGATGATCCATTTTTAGGCAGCCTTGTTTAAGCATGTGATGCTAAGATTACCCATTACCATTCTTCTTTACTTGAGTCTTTTCATGTATCTTCCCATTTTCCTTCATTTAAAGTTCCTAATTTTAATATTTTTACTCTTTATCATAGGGTATAGATGGCACCCACACCTCTAGTTTCTAAGGAGCATCATAGGTATATGCTTATAGATCATGTTATGACTAGGTCTTACCACTTTGATAGGTACCCTAACCACCATAGTGGGTTTACCATTAGGATTAGTGTAACTCTCCTTAGACCTTCTATAGATCCTACCCTTCCCTTAGTGGAAGCCCCATCGAAACCCATTATTGTTCCTACTATATTTGAGCCTATTCATGCTTCCACTATTATTGAGTCTACCCCTACCTTTCATCCCATTGATCCTAGTTCCATTCTTCCACCATCACCACCTTCCCTTGGTGTTGTTTTATTCCTTTACCTAAGATGACTCCATTACTAATAAAATGGGCAGAAGATTCTTCTCTAGCTTCTTCCACTCTTGTTACATCCCCTTCTATGATTCTTTCTCCTAAGACCACTCACAAGCATATCAATTTCTTCTATGGAATCGATAATCATTCTTCTACCCATTATCATAAGATGTGATAATATATTAATACTTTACATCCTTCTTCTCAATCCTCATACAAATCCATGCCTCCCCTAAATTTTTTCCTAAAATATATACCTAAGTATGGTGAGGTATATTGTATATGTCACCAATGTGGCACTCATCACACTGATTATTATTGCATCCTCCAAAAACATCTCAAGCATCATCTTATATTTATTCTCGAACCTTCTTCCATTCCTCCCATAGGTCATTCCCAAAATAAGGATCCTCCTTCTCCCATCACTCTACATCTTTTGGTTTCATCATCTCCTATGGTCCCTTCATCATCTTATGTGCCTCTACCCATGATTCCTTCACCTATCAATATTCCTTCACCTATGTATTCTTCCCCACCAATTATTCTTAAATCTTCTATGGATCCCACTCCCATGCATTCTCCTTAGCATCCCTTCCCTAATTTCCCTCCTCAATAAGATCCATCCTGTATTCTTACTTTTTTTGTAGATTAGATCCATAGAAGACATATACTCTACCAATGTATAAAGAATCCTAATTCATATAAGAGAAACACAACTACATAGAAGACCCCCACTTTTTTCCACAAGCTTTGGTGAGCACTAGATTAGATTTACTTTTTTGTTATTAGAATAAGTGAAATATCAAAACCTAGGACCCCCTTAGGGTTATTGCATGATTATGTTAGTCTGGAGGCTTTGGAACCCTTCTTAGCATAGTGTATTATGATAAGTTATCCCCTAATTAGGTCTATTAGATCCACATCTTGGTCATGCTCCTGCTTAACAAATGTATTCCCAATCAAAAGTGTAGGTATACTCTAATCTTCTCTGAGCCAGGATTGATTTATAGACATGATGCATTTTTGATTACATATAGATCATATTGTATTATCTACTTATTGTATATTTATAGCATGGAATGGGGTCTTTTATATGATGTTAATATTCTTTTGGTTAGATAAGCTCCATGTTGTACCTTCTACAATACATAGATGCCTAAAGTACATTCATTTCAACCAAGTGATCATAGTTTCAAGAATCAAATATGAATAACATAAAAATTATATGGTACCTTCCCCTCCCCATCAACTACCAAATTTAAATTACATATATATTTAACAACAAATCCATTTAAAAAAACATCACCTATTTAAATTATTTATGTACAACCAATTTATAATGAAGTGTATAATTCTAAATACAAGCCAATGCATAAGCAAGTATCATATATAAAAAGTTGTCAAGATCAAAAAAATCACCTTCACATGAAATAGATTATAATTTAGTGAGACACACACACACACACACACACACACACACACACACACACACACACACACACACACACACATTCCAAAAAACATCACAACATTTGGAACAATATTCTACTACTCCCCATCTAAGTTTTACCATAAATAGTTTTGATACAACACCTGATGCTTTTCATATTTTGAATCATGGACATCTACCCATTTTTGTCCATGAAAGGTGATCCTTCTAGAACTTATTATTGATTATTATTATGACTCAAAAATTGATTGGATAATTGGTAAAAAATTTATAATTTAAAATATTCTTAGAAATTCAAAAACATTTAAATAAAAAAAATTAAAAATTGATTATGCATAGCTTCTTTATTGCTTCATCACATTCTTAGTCAACTTATTACATGTGTCCAATTTGATTAGTCTTCTATCCCTTGGATATTTATGTATGTTTGGCCTCTTGGCTCTTCCTTTTTCAATTCATAGTTCTTAATAGTCCAAAATAATGACCTATGACCCCAATATTTTCCATTTAGCATGTTGATTTCATAGTTTGAACAAATATTATTACATTTTTTATCATAGACAAAATTGACCACAAACAATCAAAATCAACAGGCATTACTATCTTGGACTAGCCAATTATGCCTTAATACATCTATTTTTAGGATTTTACACTTAGTTTTAGATTACATAATATTATTATTCATGTAAAATATTTCCTTTATGTACTTTATTTTTCATATAATGTTACTACATACTTTTACAAGTGTGCATTTGATGACACATGGTGTATAATAATTTCCTTTGCATACCTATTTTCACATATAGTAGTTTAATATTGCACATACATGACCATGCTAACATATGTTATCTTTATATCAAAATATGTTGAATATTGTTAAGAACCTTTCCCTTTATTCTACTTTAGCATCCATGTGTTATCTACTAATATCTATGATTATTTTTTAATACTAAAAAAAATTAAACATATAATAAAATATTGTTAAATTAAAATAACTTCAAAATATTTAAAAAAATAAAAATAAAAAACCTCAACATGATTAGATATCTATTTTAAATCATTATCATATGTTATTTATCTTGTGATTAGTAGCTAGCATAAAAAAATTAATCACACATGAATATCATTGGTATTTATGAGTGTTATCCAAGACATATAAATTTTAAAAGAAGTAAGATGTTGGAATTTCATCTACACACATCCTATATAGACATAATATTTTTAAAATTTATCAATTACTAATTCTTTCTCTTATTAAGGAACCCATCAAGTCACAATCTCTTTGAATGTACAGCTTAAAGGGTACACCAAGAAAGGGGTGGGAAAATCATTGGTGCATCACAAGATTATTTTTCCCTATACCATAACTCAAAACCAACAAAAACCTCTTATATACATTTCCCTATGTTTTGACACCTTCCTTACACACTCTGACAAGATATTCACCACCTTAAAATAGACCATACCTAAGCTAAACCTCTTTTTTAACATTTATCAAACAAAGTCACATAGGAAGATCATGTTCTTAAAAATAAGCATGTTACGGGACTAAGTCTACCACGGTTGACCTAGTCTATGGCCTAAATTATATATTTAATAAAAAATAAGGTTCATTGGGATAAATATATTGGATAAAACTTAAGAAGGGTTTAGGTTTAGTCTATTTATATGAACATATTATTTTTGCCATTTTCATTAGAGAGAGCTAAAGATAATCTTTTATTTACACATTTATTTATCCACCATTCCACTTGAGGAGTCAGTACTTAGGGTTTCATACTTCCTTTAAATAAAAGAATATTTTCTTATGGGAGAAGTCTTTTGGATGCATATCAAAATTCATGTAGCCTAGAGTGTAGCTATATTTCTTATCCTAACAAATCACAACAACTTCTTACAAAGCAAGATTAGCTAAAGGAAAGATTGAGGCTCGATAGGTTCATCTTCAAGGTAAGTATTCCTAACTCTTACTCTTATTTATTAAGTAGATGTATTTGTGTGTGTTAGCTTAAGAATATGTTTCTCTATCCATGATTTATGATTACCTCTAAATTGACTTCAGTATAGTTCTTATTTGCATGTTTAATGTTATGTTTATTATCCCCATTTTATGCCACATGATTTGGTGAGATCTAGATTATATTAACTTTAATTTGTCCTTTACTTTGATAAGTAAAAATAGGATCTCTTTATGGTTATTGTCTATTATTATTTGAATAGAGGCTTTGTAACCCTCTCTAGTGATAATATGTGGTAAGAGACCCCTTACTAAGGTCTAGCAGATCCATATTAGTCATGACCCCAATTGTCTAAATGTACCAACAAGTGGAAGGGCTAGTGTGATTTATCTTCTTTAATTTAGGATTTATTTTTAGATCAACTTCATTTTCCCTTGCATACATTCTGGTGAACCTAATGTGAAATAACCCTTGTAGGTTTTATTTCACACCATTTATTATTTATTTAATTTTTAAATCATTAGATAAAATATATTAACTTAATATAACATTATGTGCATAGGTTTAACACATAGTTTCTATAGTCAAATTTGTATTTATTTATGTAAGTCATCTACAACCATAGGTAATTAGATCGATCAATTCAACTTAGTTCATTACTTTACATACAAGTTTTCAAACTCAATTGACCTAATCAACTCTTTTAATAGGATAAAAATCTCCATTTAGATGAAAAAGTATTAAAAAAACAATTTTAGCATCTTTAAAAACATCAGGCTCATTCTCACCATCTTATTCATTTCTTTTCTTCAATATAATTCTATTTTGCATAATTTTTAGTCTATACAACTATAACGATATAGTGAACTAAGTAGAAAGGATAGACATAGTTATGTATCATTATTTCTTACCTAGGAGACTCAAGTAACTTAATCATTTGTGTTTTAAAATATCTTGTTTCAATAGATAGAATTGACCCAATCTATTCTATTATGTATTTTTTGCATACTTGATCATCTGAACCAATATTTTATTCTTCAAGTAAAATAATTAACCCATATTGGTACTAATTAGCTCATCTTTCATTTTTTTACTTTCTTGCTTAGGATAACACATACACTAAATAGTAAGTTTTAATTTATCAATTTAGTCACACTTTTTATTTTATTCACATGCTTTAAAACCATATAATATCAAAAAACATTAAGCAAATTCCACCCATGGTCTACCTACTTGGATTTCATCACCAACGGTGAAACCACCTCAATTTTTTAGTCAAGTATAAATATGTGGTTGATGGTATATATTTGAAAAGCACCAAAAACCCTTATCAATATGATATTATGAAGTGAGTGGTGTGCCCTAATAACAAGCTATTATTATCACCAATATAGATCCCTTTTAGCCTTAACTACCTAAAGCTATCCTTAGATTGTCTTTCTAGTTCCTTTTCATAGCCAATTTTCTATCCCATTTATTTATAAAAAGTATAATTTAAAACATTCAAGAATGACCACATAGATTAGTATATCTATTTTTATTGCCTACTATTTGATAATTGTATGCTATATTGCAAAACTTGTATTGACTAGTTTTGGTATAAGGTTTGTGCTATGTGTTGCAACTTGATCGATTAGATTAACTCAATTTCTTGTGTGTTTATTTCAAATATTTTACAAAATAACACTAGGTCATCTAGATTCATAACTATCAAACCTATTTTTACCTTTAGAACACAATCAATCTACACTATTGTGTCTCATATAGTCTTTGTTTTCCCACAAAACATAATCTCTATATTCAACCTAATATCTTAATGAATACTTTTTATACTTTCATTAAACACATATTTGACCTATCTAATTGTCTATATTTAAAACTCCCCTAATTTCATCATCAGTTGAACATATTCAACTAGATTGACTATGGCTTATATAGCCTATCATGTCCACTATCCTAAAATATAGTTTCGACTGGTTTGACCTAGTATCATACCAGTTAATTCTTATTTTTACCAAACTTTTAGTTTCCTTCCATCATTAACTTATTATTTTAGGACAATACATAATTGAATCAAATAAGCATGTTGAATTTTACCAATCCCAATAGGGTTTCTAAGACACATCTTGTGGCACCTAATATGAATCACAACAATGTCCATGTTTCCACCCATACTACCAACTATGAGACTACTCCCCATTCTTACTCAAAAATTAACCCCTTTTTTTATTATAAGATGAGTGTTCCATTGAATACATAACTAAAATTATATTTTTCATTAACGAAAACCCTCAACATAGAGGAAACAATCATATAACTATCTATAATCTCATGATGGGACCTCATATAGGAGAACGCCATTTACCTTCCCCTAATTTCTCCCCGGTATTTAGGAATATCCCTTTCTTTTCATCCCAACATTTCCCTCTATAATGTCTACTTCCCACACCATGAAATCATCCTCTATGTCTTCTTTTACCTCTATGCTAAGTATTTCTATAAACATAGAAATTTCAAATTCTAGAGGGGATCTTCAAAATACCCACATCTTTAACCATGATATTAATACTTATTTTTCCACCAATGCTTCCTTTTATAACATGGTACTCATTCCACTACTGTAGTGCATGTTATTACATCATAAAATACTCATAGTGAATCTCAACCTCTTAATACCTCATGTAATACTAATGCATCACATGTTGTGTTCACTAGCCAAAATGTTTCTCAAACTAATCAATCATTATTATAAATGCTTAACCAAATAAATAATTTTCAAACTAATAATGTAAATCAGATGATGCAACTATAAAATAATATAATACATCTCGAAAACCAACCTCACCATGTTCCATGGGGAGTGAAAAATACTAATGCCCTCCCCACCCCCCATAGGTATTCACAGGGTAACCTCTTACCACAACCTCCACTTATGATCAAAACTATCAAAATTTTATAAAATGAACCTCTAGTACCTTAGATTTCTAACATTGGCATAGGATTTATCACTATTGGGAATTGGAGGATAGCCGAATAGGAAAATCAATAGTGCATAAAGAATTTATATTTCATCACATAAATATTTTGCTCTTTATTCTAATTAATTAAATGATTCATGAATACAACAAACATATATAGGAAGTATTATCCTATAGATAGGGATATTCTTATCTCCCTGAATATATCATCTATCTCCCATATTAAATGCAAACCTATTTACATGAGTTTGGTTTAACAACCAAATCTCACATAAACAATAATATAATCTAATATATATTCATAACATTGTTTATAACAATATTATCATAACTATTTAACAAAAAACCAATTACTATTTACCTCTTGGTAAATATGAAAAACTAACACCACATGAATACTATCCTTAACATTCACCCCCTAGTGTGGATGTGGGGAGAATGTATCCATATATTATAACTAACCCATACTCATGATCCTTCATAAAGGTTTTTAATGTGGTAAACCTACAACCATGACCACAGATACTTTTGAATGTGGTGAACCATAAACCACAACTAAAAATGGTTTTCTAGTGGGTAACCACCAACCACAAGTATAAATGGTTTTCAATGTGGTTAACCACCAACCATAAAATCATGATGTTATAATATTTATTTTATCCTCACCAAAAATATTCTACAAAAGCAAATACAAGGATATAAGTTCACGTTTTACACTCTTCAAACATGCATTTATCATTTGTTCTTATTTTGCAAACACCTAAGAAAAATGAAAAAACACACCACACAAAATGTCACCACATTATTGGTGCAGCCCCATCATTGGCAACTGATGATAGGTCAGAAAAAGGCCTCCATCCTTCATGTATCCTCCATCCTCTAGTATAGGATATTGTTTACTTAACAAATTTGTCTTTGAGATGATCCCATTATTTTGATAGGCTCTTTATTAATTGCTTCAATATAAATTGGAACCCTATCATTTTTATATTGTTGCATTCAATTGAAAATGCATCCATGAGGCAATTTTTTATAATTTTTGACTCTATAGTATAATTAAACCTAAATGACATTGACTTTTGACTGATTTTTTATTTTTATTTTTTTTGGAAAACACATTAAAAATGACTCTTTTGACAAAAAAAAAATTCTCTTGACATTTTAATAACATAGGACTTTTGATAAATACACTACACATAAATACCATAAACCTAAAAATGAATTTTAACAACATTCACTAATGGCCCTTTTTTAAAATAAATTTTGACTATTATTATCTACAAAAGATATCTTACATTAAATATGATGCAATTGATAATAATAAACATCCTAAATTCTATATGATTTAAAAATAACATTAGTAATCTTTGACCAAAATAAAACTAAATAACTTATTAGAAAAGACATAGTACACAATTAAAATAACTCTTAAAATAATAACTTTAAAAAATATATTAATAATCTATTGACTCATCATCTAAACTCAATAAAAACAAACTTTATAAAAAACTAATAATTAAATGGACCTAAATTCTTTTTACTATAGATTAGACCAAGATTGGCATTATATGAAATAATCACTATTTTGTATATGGATGGCTCACATGGCAAAAGAAGCCAATGCATGTGCAACACTAAAAGGAGATAAGGATGAAGCTCGATATATTATGTATATTGATTCTTTCTAATATAAAATTAGATCTATAGTAGTTGATGTTTTTTAGCTATATATTGCCATCAAATTAAAAAATTTCAATCCTTTGCCAAATACAAGACACATACTACCTGAAGATCATACAAAGGTAAATGTCATATGAATGACAATCATTGGGTTATGTAGTCTACCAATGGCATATCAAATCACTTAAATCTAATGAAATGGTTGGAGAATGACATGTAGATATCAATTTTATAGTTTATAAATATGCATAGATGCATTGGTGTTGATATGACTAGAATAGAGCATCCAATAGGACAATGACAGATATGATGCAGGGAAAAAAATGTCAAGGCAATGGATAATTAGGAAAGACTTCTTTACTTGTTAAAGATTGAGATCTAGATACATTATATGTCATGCCAATCAACAAGTGTATGAAACTACAGGTCTCTAAGCATAGGCTATATAGTTTTATGAGGTAATTGTTCACATTGATCTATTAATAAGTATACCACATGAAGATATCATTACATATTCAGTCCAATCTTTAATAATTTAGACTTTAAAAATTAGAGAAGTTTTAAATATTTTTAAAAACAAACCAATTTTTTTATATTTATCCTATAGGATCATATGACATTCTCTAGATACTCTCATAACTAATGGAAAAATCTTGATTTGATACCACTATTGGTAATTGGAGGAGAGTTGAATAAGAAAATTAATAGTACATAGAGAATTTTGATTTCATCACACAAATATTATGCTCTTTATTTTGATTAATTAAATCATTCATGAATACAACACAAATATATAGGAAGGATTCTCTTTTAGATATGTATATTCATATCTCCTTGAATATCTCATCTACCTCCCACATTAAATGCAAACGTATTTACATGAGTTCGGTTTAACAACCAAATATCACACAAAAAATAATATAATATGATCTATATTCGTAACATTATTTATAATAATATTATGATAGTTATTTAACTAACAACTAATTACTATTTACCTCTTGGTAAATATAAAAAACTAACACCACATTAATATTATCCTCAACACTGACCCTCGCCATCACTTATAACAAATATATAGGTCTTACCTTACATATAAAAACATTTTGGAAGTTTTAAAAATATTGGGTTAATCTTAATACTTTCATTTCCACTAAACTCTTAGACAAAATACTTTTAGGATATGATTTAAAATGGTGAAATAAATTGAAACTCACTCTATTACTAGCCTATAATACTTGGTCATTGCACTGATCCAAGAATTATAAACTAGTGATCTTCCTAAAAATATCTTAGCTCATTTTATAAATTATAAACAACTCAAAACTAAAATGGCACAGGTATTCATCAAATAAGATAAAAAAATTCTAAAAAATTTGAGAATAATATGGTAGATTATAGCCTTTTACACTTAATTACCAATCATCTTCACCCTGAATTAAAATATCACATTAGAAACCTTTTTCTAAAAACTTTGGAAGAGGTTCTTGACCAAACCAAATGACAAGACATCCTCATATGTCAATTTGAACCACCTCAATATACAATAGGAACTTGAATGATAATGAAAAATAAAAACCATCATGCAACCAATGATGGTGTTATTGACATTTATGACACCATACACCATCTAAGATATCACTTATAAAAACACCATGGATCATGTTCCTTCTCATAATAATATTTCTAATCATAATTCAAAATTTTATCAAAAAAATCATACTAATGTTTACATACCATTGTCCCTATTATAAATTTAAAACACATCTTCCAAGACCTCTACCATGAGATTTTGACCCCACTCATCCTATTAAATCATGGTATGATTCAAATATTTATTTTTGGTTTCATGAAAGTTGGGACATTCTCATTACCCTTATAAATAATTAATAAATATTTATATGGATTTTCTTCTTAGTCTTAACTTTGACCATGAATCCTTTATATAAAAATGTCAATAATATTATGTCAGAGAGCTTAAAGCTCATGGGACTCAAAATAAAAATAAAGATTTAAACCAAGCTAATTCTCATTTATTTATCTACAAGGATCCCCTTCCTAAACACCAAGACAACATTGACCAACCTACCCAAACTACTAACAACTTTAAAAATATTATAGACCTTAACACCATTGATGAAAATGTGGTTAATATGACTAATATGAGAAGAATAATTATTTATATTCATTCAAACCCAATACCTACACATCACACCTATTCAACATTTTTCATTATTAAATATACTTCCCCATCCCATCTCATTGAATTGTGACAAGAGGAACCAGTAACCATAAAAACACCACTTCCAACAACACAAATTGACCACACCTCTCATATCATTGAAATAGCTTATACTCTTTCCACAAATTCCATACCATAAGATAACATCCCTCAAACTTAAAATGGTATTTATTTTACTCAACCACAAGAAGTACCTCAAACAACCATCACATCATATAAACCCACTTGCAACTAACCTAAACTAACCATACCTTATCAATAGAATTTTCATTTCTTATATAACTCCCCTTCCTAAAACCTCTTGAGACCCTATGCAGCTATATCTAATAATCCTTTCATAGGTTATGATGAATGGGATCATATTATGTAACTTTCCCATATTTCATCTCAAATCCCCTTATAAGTAATGACAACTTTTCCCAACCATTGTAAAAACATAATGAAATTGTTGCTTGAAATGAATATACCTCATCCTCCTCCTGTATGGAATCAGGATACCTTATCCAAATCCAAAGATATTATACTTCAACAATGTGAAGATATGCCCATTCATGTTGATGAAATAGTGGACACTACCCTCTCACTTAAATTTTCTATCTCTTCTATGATTCCTAATGAGATATTTCTTCATGCAGATGATCCTACTTTATTATTTAGAATACAAATAGGTGATATCTAAGTTAATCATGCTTCAATTGATGAAGGTTCATGCATTTGTGTTTCCTCCTTTAACTCCATTAAAAAACTTAGATACTATGAATGTAACCTTAAATCTACATGTAGTACATGCCAAGGCTATCACAAAAGACAAATGCCTCCTCTAGTTTGTGTTTGAATTGCCAATATTATTCCTCCCATCATCATCTATGTTAAAGTCATGATATTTAACTTTCCACTCTACTACAATATCTTACTCATTCGATCTTATACTCATCATATTATATTATTCAGTTCATCTACATGACAATGTATCAAATTTCCTCACACAATGGTGTTATCTGTAGGATTGAAAGTGACATGAAACCCTATAATTTTAAACAATTCTAAGCATGTGATGTATTTAAAATACCATCCTTGAAACCTTACCTAGTGTTCCTATTGACGACTGGATATGTGCACTCGGTTGGCAGGAAAACAGGTTCCCTACCATCTCCCCGCAACATGGAAACCCCTCTCTCGCCTGTGGGATGGCGAAGCAGGAGAGGAGAGTCTCTAGGTATGGGTTAGTTCCCTCTGATGTATCTTGTTTGTTCTAGGTAGTGCAAAAATATAGATATATAGATATACTGTGGGGGAATGAAAAGGGAGAAGAAATGTAGGGAAACAAACAGCCTACTCTAAAGAGGTGATACACCAAAATAAAGGGGTGACTTCTAGATCCACTCTCAGAATCAAGAGAAATGCAAATATACTCTACTCATTTGGTAGAAGAACCAGGCTGCTAAGACTAATAGGGAAGCTATAATGGAAAATACATAACAGAGGTTTACCAAGGTACTGTGGAATGCACACTTGCAAGCAACTTCCTCTATTCTGTCCTTCTCAAATATTGCTCTTCTCCTTTCAGCTATAGAACCGGTGCCTTATAGATGGCTAGTCTATTGGCATTAACTTGTGAAAGCATTGAAAATCATGACTAAACATAAATAATACTCATGACATACACAACAAATCTAACCAAGATGGAGGAAAAATTGTATTTTATTGATTCAAGTGGAGAATTTGTAGAGATGTCCTCTTTATAAAAAGGAGAAGATCCTTTAAAATGGCCAAGTCTACCAATTTATATGGAAAATCCAAGAGGAGTGTCATTGGGAAGAGTGAAAAACACTGTAGCTGACATCATAAGTCTGTTGGGACCATGCTTGTTGCCTCATTTTGCATGCTGGTTAGCTCCTTTGCCCATTGGGCGGGTCTTTTTCTATGTTCTATAGGGATTTTTTGCTGCCTGATGTTGTGAGCGGTAAATTTGCCACCCAATGTCATGGACTGCATGTGGGACTTTGCCGACGTCAATTGATTTAGCTGCCGAGCATGGCAATTTTGCCGACATCAACCGAATAGGCTATTGAGTGTCATAATTTTATCGACGTCGACCGAGTTTGTGGCCTTTTCCTTTTCTCTGCTTGTGTTGTGAGCGGCAATTTTGCCATCGACTGCATCTATTTGTGGTTTCTTTTTACCCACTGGTGTTGTGGGCAGCAATTTTACCACTGACTGCATTGTTCTTGTAAACGTCTGCCCTCCTTTTGCCTTAGTGTTAAATGCCCCAACATTTTCCTCTCCCCTTTTGTGAACATTTGAAAACTCTACCTTATGCTACCATGAATGCTAACAAATGAGGCTGATGAGCCAATGCTTTGAAATGGAGCTATTGAACCCTGAAGGTGGACCTTGTAACCTAAAATTAACTGGCCATGCAAAGCAAGTGTAGAAGGTGACCGAGATTTTGCTTGTGGGAAAAATTGGGTCAACAAATTGGTGACTCATAGGGTAAGCATGCCTGCTATGCTTAGAACCTAGTTGCCTTACATTCCATTGGGTGCAGAGTCAGATGCAGCTATAACAAAAGTTAGCAACAACCCTCAAAATATTTGAGAATTGAATACGAAGCCTTTACCCCATAAACAAAGGGAAACACACAAGGCTGAAAAAAACTACCTGTGCAACTACACTTAGGGAAAACTGGGAAAACAACTAAAAGCAAACTATTATGTATAGCTAACCAGGAAAGTTTGCCTCCCTCCTGGATCGAAAGGAAAATTTTTTAAGTCCCCTTCTTGGTGGGGAGACTTATGGTGGCAAGCAAGTAGTTGAAAGAAAAAGAGATTTGGTGACCTACTCTTCCTACCTGTCACCTGAGTTGGCTGGAAACTGAGCGGATCAAAATCAAACATGCCTCTAATATATACATATTTTGATTGTCTTTGGAGGCCTGTTAAATGCTGGTCCCTGATATTGGTGCTTGCCACCAAGAAATTGATGGCTTCTAGCTCATCACCATAAGCCCCTTGTTCTGCATAATTCTTCTGCAATGTATCATGGTATGATTTGTTTCCTTCTGCCTCGCTGAAAACTTTGTTAGACTCATCCTCTGCTTCCTCTTGGCCTTCTTGAAGAAAGGCGAATGTGGTGATGTCTAAAACAGACTCACAAGATGATTTATCATCCCATAAGACTTCACTTTCATGTTTAAAGCTTAGTTCTTTAAGGCATTCCTCTAAGAAGATAGACCTCTCCTTTTCCTCTTTGCTGATCAGGTTCTCTAGATTTTCAAAAATATTCCCCTGATCCTCCTCTAACTTAGGCTCTTCAATGTAGTCATCCTCATCAATACAATAAGGAAGCTCATCAAACTGAGGGGAAGAGAGCTTACCATGCATTTGTTCCTCTTTGAATTGCTGGAACATCCGCATATACGCAAGGCTTGCATCTTCTCCACTGCTGATAAGGTCTTCACGAGGAGCATCATTGATGATTTCTTCTTTGTTGTCACTCATGACAACCTCGTGAAAGACTGCAGATTGGATCCTTTGTTCCTCCCTTACCTCTTGCAAAATAGGTTCTTCCTTGAGAAGGGGTGAAGTGGAGAAAGCAAGTGGAAGAGGAAATAGTCCTTGAGCTAGAATCGAATGATTCTCCTCTTTCCACTTAATTAGCTCTTCATCTATATCAGGCACGGCCTGATAACTCTCTTGGAAATGTGTAGGTGGGGTGTGTTCAAGCATGGAATATGTTGTTTGGTCTGAACTATCCACCACACATTGGTTGAGGAATTTCTCTTTAGACTCTAACTTTATAATTCTCCCACTCGAATCTTCTTGGAAAAGCTTTTCCTGGAGGCTACCAGCATCATCATAAGCGGGAGTAGTTTTAGCTTCTTCAAAGTTTTGAGAAAAAACTTGCTTTTCTTCTTCTATTCTGCCCCATGATTCCATTGTTTTCCCCTAATTCAGGATCTCTAAATTTGAATTCTGCTCTTGTGAATAGGCAGCAACTTTGTTTTCCATAAGGACCTGAGGCTCTTCCACAAGGTCTAAAAAAATTAAATCCCTTTCAAGGAGTAGCTTCATCCTAGCCTCTAAGTCTTCAATTTGTCTGGCTAGGTTTTCTTGGAAGAGTCTTTCTTGGAGGTGACTAGCATGATCCTCTTCAAAGCTTTGAGCTAGTCCTTGGCATTCCTTCCTCCAACTCAGAATTTGCACATCATGCTAGAAAAATTGAGGAGGCTGAGGAATGTAAGGAAAACACTATTGGTGTGTTGGAGGAGCCTTTAGAAGAGGGACATGCTGGCTGGTGGTATTATTCTCAATGGAAGATTCTTGATCTAACGAGTTGAAAAGATTGATCTCCTTGGGAGGTTGCTCTGATTCCATTTGGTGTTGGAAGGCCAAGCGCATGGGATTAGGAGCAGTTGTATTTAATGGGCTAGAGTGAGCAAGTGCAATTTGATAAAATGGATTTGGTGCAAAAGAGGGGGTTTTCTTCAGGATAGGAAGGGGTGCGCAAGGTTGGCTACCTTGAAAAGATGGATTTCTCCATTTTGTTGCCTCTTCCTTCATGGATTATATGGCATGTACTTGCCTAAACAAGCACTCCTCTTTATACATCAGCTCCTACTGATATTTGTACTATTCTTTTAGCTTGTCTATTTCCATTATCTGCCTCTCAAATTCCAGTGCCACCTCCCTTATCATTGCAGGGCAACTAGGAGAGCTACTTGAGGGGATTCTCTAAATATTTTGAGTCTGATCCAAATTATATGAAGGAAAACAAAACACATGATTTTGTGCAAAAGAAGTATACATACAAAAAATGGATGATTTCTGATGGCACTAGGCTGCTTAACCAGCAGATTTAACTTGGAGTCACCAGATGCTGAAGATAAAATTTGCTGTGATAGGACCAGCATCAATCCTAAAACTTTATTATATTAAAAACTTGAGGTCCCACTGAGCGTGCCAAAACTATTGATGATTGGAGATGTGCACCCGGTTGGCAGGAAAATAGGTTCCCTGCCATCTCCCTACAACATGGAAACCCCTCTCTTGCCTGTGGGATGGTGAAGTAGGAGAGGAGAGTCTCTAGGTATGGGATAGTTCCCTTTGATGTATCCTGTTTATTCCAGGCAGTGCAAAAATATAGATATATAGATATATTGGGGGGGAATGAAAAGGGAGAAGAAATGCAGGGAAACAAACAGCCTACTCTAAAGAGGTGATACACCAAAATAAAGTGGTGACCTTCTAGATTCACTCTCAGAATCAAGAGAAATGCAAATATACTCTACTCATCTGGTAGAAGAACTAGGCTGCTAAGACTAACAGGGAGGCTATAATGGAAAATACATAACAGAGGTTTACCAAGGTGATGTGGAATGCACACTTGTAAGTAACTTCCTCTATTCTATCCTTCTCAAATATTGTTCTTCTCTTTTTAGCTATAGAACCGGTGCCTTGTAGATGGCTGGTCTGTTGGCATTAACCTGTGAAAGCATTGAAAATAATGACTAAACACAAATAATAATCATGACATACACAACAAATCTATCTAAGATGGAGGCAAAACTATATTTTATTGATTCAGGTGGAGAATTTTTAGAGATGTCCTCTTTACAAAAAGGAGAAGATCCTTTAAAATGGCCAAGTCTACCAATTTATATGGAAAAGCCAAGAGGAGTCTCATTGGGAAGAGTGAAAAACACTATAGCTGACATCATAAGTCTATTGGGACCATGCTTGCTACCTCATTTTGCATGCTAGTTAGCTCCTCTGCCCGCTGGGCGGGTCTTTTTTGTGTTCTATAGGGCTTTTTTGCCACCTGATGTTGTGAGCGGTAAATTTGTCACCTAATGTCATGGACTGCACGCGAGACTTTGCCGATGTCGGCTGATTTGGCTACCGAGCATGGCAATTTTGCCGATGTCAGTCGAATAGGTTGCCGAGTGCGGCAATTTTTCCGACATCAGTCGAGTTTGTGGCCTTTTCCTTTTCTTCGCTTGTGTTGTGAGCAACAATTTTTCTACTGACTGCATCTGTTTGTGGTCTCTTTTTACCTGCCAGTGTTGTGGGTGACAATTTTGCCGCTGATTGCATTGTTCTTGTAAACGTCTACCCTCCTTTTGCCTTAGTGTTAAATGCCCCAGCCTTTTCCTCTCGCCTTTTGTGAACGTTTGAAAACTCTGCCTTATGCTATCATGAATGCCAATGAATGAGGCCGATGAGCCAATGCTTTGAAATGGAGCTGTTGAACCCTGAAGGTGGACCTTGCAATTCAAAATTAACTGGCCATGTAAAGCAAGTGCAGAAGGTAATCGAGATTTTGCCTGTGGGCAAAATTGGGTCAACAATTCTCAAAAGAATCTTAAAATTTCAACTATCTAGTTAACTCCACTAGAGGTTATAATGGTAATCCCAAATTAATTGGGAATATTACACCTAACCTCTTATATTTTTATGATGATGACCAAGATGATATAAGCCTAAAGATAAAAAATTCTAATCTTTCACCTCACATCATCACTCAACTTCCTCCTTTTCTTTAACCTTGATCCCCTCATTAACCTTTTGATGATATATGAGTTACTTTAACCAAAACTATAGATTCCATTCACCATACTTAGTCAACCAATAAAATAGTTTCTACATGTACTATTGACTTACATACACCTTATTATGATGATAGTTATGCTTTAGATGTCTCATTTTTATCTAGATTTGTCCAAGATATAAAATTTTAAGTTCTTAGATATCATTATTATTTATTCAATATTTTCATTCTTATTCTATCATTCCTTCCATTATAGTAGCTAATATTATTTTTAACACTATTATTCATAGGATTGAGATGAAACACTCATGTACTAAACCTCTAATCATAGTAGAGCCTCTCAGGAGTATGCTCATTTTTTATGTCATGATAGGAGCTTATCATTTTTCTAGATATCATGACCCTTTGAGTATGCTTCCTCCAAAAATGTTATCTACTTTTCTTAGACCCTTTTCATAACCATCCTCACCTATAGATGAGACTAGTATAGTTTCCACTCCAACTTCCCCATTTTTTGGTGATGGTCTTCTTCCATTACTTTATCTTGATCCCCTACCTACATAATGGGAAAATCAACATTATTATGATATTAATATATTTAATGGTCATTAGACCAAATATTGTCATTTATATCATCATCCCCATGCTTCTTTTTTTACCCCTTCACCTAGTAGACACCCATAGTCTACTAATTAGATGTGTTTTTGCTTCTATGGAACAAATAACCATTTTTTTACCCACCATAAAAAACTTAGGTGATACATCCACACATTTTACCAATCAAGTCCCAACCCAAAGACAAGACCATACCTCCTCCCAAGTTACTTCCATAGTACATTCCTAAATATGGGGAAGTCTATTGTCTTTGGAATTAGTGTTATACCATCATATTGATTAATGTTACATGATTTAACAACATCTTAGATATTTCCCATAGTCTACAGAAACACTAATTATTCACTCTCCTATATGTTTTTTTTAAATGAAGGTTCCTCCTTATCCACCAATTACACCTCCCCCTAACTCCATAGATACCAATCCCATCAAGATGCATATTCCTCACATTGATTATCCCACACAAGAGATACCATGTGATAATTAAGATTCTTCATCTACACCTAAATTTTTAGTTGAGATGATACATAATGAAATATTTTCATAACTTTCTATGAAGATTTATGAGACTCTAGCTAACACCAAAATTTATCTATATAAGGATGTTTTTGATGTTATTGATAACATTTTTGGTCAAATATATCAGTAATTATGAACACGGCATGGTATTCTCTCACATTATTCCATTATATGATTTGGATTAGATTTGTGATCCATTTATATATCTTATATTTTTTACTATTTGTCAAACATGATTTCACTTATCTCCTTTACATGGATCATTATATTATGTCTTATGTGTTTTACATGGTTTCATTCTATTTTTATTTTTCTTATGCTTTATTCTCATTATTTTCATGAATGTCAACTTATGTTTATGATATTATTTATTTCATGGATTCCTTTATTTTATTTGTAATGATTATTTTCTATCTTTTACAATCAAATCAAGATAATTATTATTGACTTGGTTATACAACCCTTATTCCCTTAGTATTTTTTCTCTACCATATGATTAGTTAGAAAACAAGTATTATCATTTTACTACTTCTATACACCAATATATTTGTAACTCATTGCTTCCATAATTTCCATTTCACATATTAAGCATACATATCATTGAAACTTGAGATTACATATTGGTTCATATGTAAACTTAAGTTTTTTAGTTATTCATATATCTGGTTATTATCCTTCTTTAACTAAGGTCTCAATCTCATCATATATGTCACTTTTTTTTACTCATAACTGGTTATTTAAAAATTTTGTGGAGGAGGATTCACAAAATATATAAAAAGGATAAAATCCAAATAATTAAAAAAATAAATAAATGATTCAAAAGTAAACAGACAATCCAAAAGTCTAATCACACCAAAAGACATGATTTACTATCTTTAACACATATCTTATTTTTAATCAAAGATCAAATTCTATAATTTGCCTCATGATAGAGTTAAGGTCCATTGGGGTATGGTAGGCTAATAAACTGGGATAGGATAACCAAAAAAATCTATAGGTACTACCTCATTTCTCACACAAGTACCCACTCTTCACATTAGACTAATGATTCTATAAGAAGTCCTGAGGAATGGGGAAATTATTATGGGAAGGTAGGAGCATTTTACTTTATTTATCAATATAACATTCATGAGTTGATCTTAGTATCCCACCAATTTTCCTATACAACTTTATTCTTATTGTGAGTACGTATCCTTTGTATTTTTATGGTCACTAGACTCTTAGTTTCTTTCCTTCCTATCTAGTATTCCTCATGTTTACTAAGGTTTTATCATCAATGTGTATGCCATTATTTTTACATTCCCTATTTTAATTACAACAATCCTAATATTTCCCCTTGATTATTATTATTTTGTTAATTTATCATACCCCCTAATATTTCCCCTTGTGAGTTGTATTGTAAGACCTTGGATAAGACCAGGCATTTATCACAAAACATTTCCTTATTTTTTTTCACTTATTTAACATTCACCTTATTGGTGTTCACCTTGTGAGTTGTAATGGAAGACCATGTATAGGACTAGTCTCTCCTCATAAATTACTACATCAAAACATATTTACATTATTCCCACCTTTATATCCACCTCATTGGTGTTCTTGTTGTGATTTGTAGTGTAAAACCTTGGATAGGACTAGGGTTTTCTCATAGAATATTCCAATAAAAAGTTCATAATATATCTAAGTCAAAATAAAATTACATGTTTAAAATTTTAGATAATTTTTGTTACATTATGCTTTACACATCATTTACATATTTCCCATCTTGATTTAGTATCTTTTATGCTTTTTTTATAAATACTTCACTTTTATCTTATTATTTTTCAATTTAACATATGTTTACAACCATTTTATTAAATTTATCATACTTCCCATCTTTATTTAATTTGATTAATTTGACTTGTACTTAATTTTAGTTTCTTTTCATACTTCCCATTTTGATCTAGTATGATTGATTAACTTAATTATTCATTTTTTTTTATACCATTGGTTTTCACATGTTTTCCACTTTATTACAACTTTTCATACTTCCCAACTTGATATAGTATGACTTATATATTTTTCAATTTTGTGAAATTATTTTACATGGTTTGAAAACATTTATTACCTATTAATTTACCATTTTGGTTTCCTATATTTATTAATTTCTTTCTTTTACACATTTCCCATCGTGATATAGTGTGTATTATATTTTATGATTATTTTTAATTTTTCAAATCATTTTTCTTTTCTTTTTAACCATGAATTTGTATCACATAATGATATAAAAGAAAACATACATCACATATTTTCCATAGTATATACAACAAAAGTAAAATACATGTGATATAAAGGAAATGCATCCATACATCCATCCATAAAAATAAATACAAATAATATACCAATAAATGTTCATATTAATATAAATAACATGAGTTTGATATAATATAATACAAAAGATAATAATTGTCGCTCTAAGGTTGTGCTCCATCATGTCTATTTTATGGTTGAGCCATGCAACCCATGGATGCCTATGATTAACCCCTCTAAATGGTATGATCTAATAAGGAAATATAGGATCTCAATCCATCAACTCATCCCTATAGATTGGCCACCTAGGCCTACACATGTCTAAGCTCTATAATAATCTCCATATGCGTGGCTTGCTTCTATGTCAATACCTATCAAGCTTAGGTCTCTTCCTCTCCTACTCCCATAGGTGTTTTTGAGCTACCTCATTTTGCCTATAACTATTGAGAAGCCTCCCTCAACAATATAAATTAGATATCATAAGGTAGGATAAATGGAACCATAGGGTCTACCAAGCTAGATGGCTCATAATGCAATAGCACCCCATAAAAAATATCATGGTGTGAAAACATAATAATGGTTCCCTATATAATCTCATCCACTATAGTGTATACAAAAAATATATACATCATATTTTGTGTATATATCTAAAATTATTTATCTATCACTACATACATAAATAACAACACTAGTGATTTATGTCAAAAAATTATTAAAATAAAGCATTTGTCACTAGTGTTAGTATCACTAACCATGTTATCCCTATTATCCCAACCATCAACCACCTCATTTTTATCTACCTCCATACAAGTGAATAACCTATATTCATCACTCATGCCCATTGTGAACCCCTCTTCAACTACATTTCTATTAGCCAACTATATCTAATAACTATTGTAGGATATCCATGTGCATTTACTCAAACTTCTGACCCCTCTTATTGATAGTGTCTCCATTTATTATGATATTTAGGTGACCATTATCACCCATATTATTTATCCAATCTTTCCTCTCCTACATCCTCACCCTTGACATCCAAAACTATAACATCTTCTATACCAAGCCTCACTATCTTATGTTACCATGCCTAGCCTATCTATGGTTGCAATTTTCAAGTCTTAATAATAATTATATTTATAGGAATGCCTACATCTTCTCTCCCTCTCAACTCTCAAACATGTTATTCTTAATAAGTAGGCACTATTAGATGAGCCACCAAATGTGGTAGGCCTAGCTACTTGGGTACATGATCTACTTTTTATGTATCTACCCATGAATTATAATATCCCTTGATCCAAATGTGTGATGACCTAATATAAATAGTATCCCAATTCAACCATATGATAGCAATCGTAGTGTAAGGTTGCCATACTATTTTCCCTTGTGTCATATTTTATAAAGCCTATACATGGGGAATGAAATTCATTACATGATCCTACCTCCATCGTACCACCTGAGGTAAACTATCATAAACTACATTTGGAAACCCAATTAGCTAATACCTAGGAAATGACTCATAAATCTAATTACTTAGCAAAATGATAGGACCCATCATCTTTTGTCCCTAGCTTAGCATACCATACATATCATGCATGAGATACACCCAAATTATAGAGCCTATATCATGTAATGTACCCTACTCTAAGATGTACTAATATACGTCAACTACGTATAGTGGTTTCTTCCCATATGACTTGTGCCATAGTATACATACTATCACAATCCCTATCAAGGCCTTTTAGATGTCTAGAATGGTCAAGATATACACATCAAACAAATAAATTACAACTTAGGATAAATATTTTTTGAGCTTATGACCTAATAAGATGGGTCTCACCTCTCATTCTCTATCTCTAGTACATCATTTATGATAGGATTCTTAATAATGGGAAGTCAAATCAAGGCATGGACATCCTCAAAGGTGATGCCTACCTCTATGGTGTCCCCCTCCACCTCCCATCATAAATTTCTATCCAATCACTCTCATGATCCTAGGAATAATATGAGTAGATCAACATTAAGTGGGATCTCCTAAATCTCCATAATACCTTCAAATCCTAAGGAAACTAGGTGAGCCCTATCCACATCTGGCAGTTACTCTAGCAAATTTGGTTGCCCTGATGCATCAACTAGGTGCCAAAATATATGTCACCTCTACAAAATATGAAATGATAGAGAATTAATTATATCTCTATGTAATAATAATAAAATAAAATTTTAAATATTTTCAAAATACTAAAAATTAACTACTTCATTCGCTTATTTTTCCTATTTTTTCCTACATAGTCATCCCTTTTGATACTAAATTAACCCTATCACCTCTTTTTCATAATAATTCATCCCTCTATCATGCAATCAACCCATTATTGTAGATAGAATCACCTTTTTTGATACTAAATCAGCCCTTTCCTATAATTTTCATACTATGTCATCCCTCTACCACATAATCAATCTACTTTAATAGACTGTATTAACCACCTACTACTTACTACATCAGTCATAATGTAATATGTTAAACATATCAATTTTTCTAACTGAGTCGACCCTATGCAATGTACATATCCACCTCCAACAATACTAAGTTATCCCTCTATTATGTAGTCATCCACCTTGAATTCTCTAACCTTTGCCAATTGAGCCAATAGGGCTTCATCTATTTTTAATTTTTAATAGCTTTTCAACCATTTATGGTTTGATTCTTTCCTACCCAATATCTTTTTTTACCCCTAGTTTACCTTAAAAAAAACCTAGGGTCATTTTTGGTATTTAAATTTCCTTTCATATCTATTTTTTATATATCTAGCTTAATTTAAATTAATATTACCAAAAAATGAAATTGATGCATCACATACCTAAGCTACATTGGTTGTGGCCGCTAGGCATCTTCCACGTCAAAGCTATAATCTCCTCATAATGATCATTCTTGAGGCTTAACTCGGTCTCTCAGAGCAATATTTTCTCAAAATATTAAAAATAACAAATGAATTAATTTTCACCCTATTTATATTTACTATTCAAAATTATTTACCTATCAATTATCTACTAACAGATTTTATTTTTCATCCATAATTTTATTTCTACTAACTCTTTTTTCAAATTGAAATATGTTCTAAAATCATGATGTCATAGATAAAATTTCCACATATTATATGTATATTTTTCAAAAAAAATGTTTTTTCTTATCTTATAGGTTTGCCTAATGTTCCCTACATTAGACACCTTTATGTTTCTCTCACTTCATTTTCACTTTACAAAACTAAGTTAATTAAAGGTATTCATTTTTAAATTTTGTCCTTATATTTATCTTATTCACTTCTTACTACAATTTACTTAGCTTAGTGTTATGTATTTTTGTGTTCTTTTCCCAAAGCAACATTTCATGTAACAATTGCATGACATGTGATGAAATTTGAGTGGGGCATATGTATACACAATATTTTTAAACTTTATCAATTATTAATAATTTATATTTTATAATAACCCATCATGTCTTAATATCTCTAAGTGATTTTTTTAAAACGGTGCACTAGGAAAGGGGTGGGTAGAACATTGGTGATTTACAAGATTATTGTTCCCTATACCACCACTTGAAACCAATACAAACCTATAATATACATTTCTATAAGTTTTAATACCTCCCTTACACACTCTTCCAATATATTCACCACCTTAAACTAGACCCTACCTAAGCCAAAACCTCTTTTTTGTTGTTTACCAAATAAAGTCACACAGGTTGACTCTCTTCCTAAAATAAGCATGTTGTGAGACTAGGTCAACCATAGATAACTTAGCTTGGGACCTAAATAATTTATTTAATAAAAAAAATGTTAATTGGGCTGAATCTATTAGCTAAAAATTTAATAAGGGTTTAGGGTCAGTTTTTATATGAACACATCCTTTTCACATTTTCATTAGAGAAAGATAGAGATAATAATTTATTTATGTATATACTTATCCATAATTATACTTAATGAGTCATTAATTAGGGTTTCATACTTCCTTTAAATAGAAGAATATTTTATTATAGGATAATTCTTTTAGATGCATAGGAGAATTAGTGTAGCCTAAATTTGACCTATTTTTATTATCCTTACAAACCACAACAACCTCTTACAAAGCACCATTGGTTAAGGGAGATATTAAAGC
Source organism: Torreya grandis (assembly GCA_037957365.1). NCBI lineage: Eukaryota > Viridiplantae > Streptophyta > Pinopsida > Cupressales > Taxaceae > Torreya > Torreya grandis. The sequence goes on from JARHVA010010568.1 coordinate 70,183, forward strand.
TCAAAGGATTCATCTTTAAGGTAAGTATTCTTAAATCTTGATCCTCTTTATTAAGTAAATAAATTTGCATATGTTAGACTATGAATATGTTTCTCTCACCATATATTAGGATTACCTCTACATTGACTTCAATATAGTTATTCTTTGCATGTTTACTATTATGTTTATGATCGCCATTTTATGCCACATGATCTGGTGAGATCTGGATTATATTTAATTTACTTTTTCATTTAATTTTATAAGAAAAAATAGGACATATCTAGGTTTATTATGTGGTATTATTTGACTAGAGTCTTTGAAACCCTCTCTAGTGATATTTTGTGGTAAGAGATCCATTAGTTACATCTAGAAAATTCATATTGGTCATGGCCCTAATTGTCAAAATGTACCAACAAGTAGAAGGGGTATTGTGATTTATATTCTCTGAGCTAGGATTTATTTGTAGATCATCTTCACTTTCCCTTGTATAAGTATCTCATTCCATGCTTTAGGTATGGTTTCCAAAGGTTAAAATGTTACCATTTTATAACTTATACTATGTTTAGGTACACACTCTTTACAAATCTATTTATAACATTTACATCTTACATTATGTATGTAGATGTGTTATTTTCAAGGATATGATCACATTATTTATAAATGGTGTATAAATATTATCCATTTATGTTAATAGATATACATAGTATATTAGACTTTGGTCATTTATTGTATATGGGCTTTGACCATTGTGTGTAAAATATCTTGAAAAACTCAATAAAGTCCTTGTTTGGTATGTGAATAATTTTAACATGTCCATTTATTAACTACACATAGGCTAGAGAAAATAATATTCATAGAACAATGGTTAAATTTTATCAATATGGGATGAATAGAATAACCCTAACATGTTAAAATTGACTTGGATTACACTCTTATTGATATTGAACATCTCAAAAGGTTACTTACACACTACATAGACATTATTTTATGGGTATATGGAGATATTGAAATATTTTAACTAATTTTAATGACATATATATCCTACTCAAATGAAACTAGAAACTTTTTAGATAGTAACAACAACCTATGAACCTAAGTATAGAGACCCTTATCCACAAGAAGTGTTGTAAGCTTCTCTCGATTTGGATCATTTTCCTACTCCACCACTTTACATGGGCCTCCAACATAATATCAATCCATAAAAAGGGTGGATAAATTTGACTATGTGGCTTTCATAAATTTAAATAAATCCTCTAATAAAGACAACTACCCTCTACCCTCCATATATGAGTTAATCCAAATGGTAAGTGGATATTAGATGATATACTTATTGGATGAATTATTATTATATAATTAGGTTTTTATAAGCCTTGAAGAAAAAAATATACTACATTCACAACCAAATTGGGCATCTTCACTTAAAAGTGAATGTCTTTTGACCTTATGAATGTAGGAGCCACTTTTTAGTGACCCATAGACTTTACCTTGGAAGGTTTGATTGGTAAATGCATAATTATATATATTGATGACTTAAATATTTTCTCAAATCAAAGGGTGTATCATGTCCACCATCTACCAAAGATATTCAAAAGGTGTTAAAGTTATGGTATCTCTCTCAACCCAAAGAAGAGTGTATTTTAAGTCACAACAAGTAATATCCTTGGTCATGTTATCACAAAGGAATGTATTTATATTTATCCTTAGAATGATAATATACTATTCAAATAACTTTTATAATAGTAAAAAGTAACTAAAATATTTTTTGGGTAAGATTAAATTTGTACGGAAGTTCATATCAAGTTTTGCTAAGAGTTTTAGGCCACTAAACATGATGTTTAAATAAGAATCAAAGGTGGAATGAACCCCTATGTTTCTAAACATTAGGAAATCCATCATGTTGACACTGATTTTCATTAGTTTAGACTAAATGAAGGACTTATACCTTTATTACTTGACTTTATAGGACATTATAGTTGTTTTAATCACTCAAAAATTAGATGGGGATGAACATCCAATAGCCTTTATGAGGAAAAAATTATAATATATCATTTTGAAGTACTGCACCCTTAAAAAGCACACTTACACCTTATTTAAGGATGTGAATAAATTTTAGAATTACATCCTTATAAATAAGGTGCATGTTATCATCCTCAACCTAGACATAAATCTCATGTTGGGAGAGAACAAATTGGGAGAGTGCAGAGGTTGATGGATAGATAAGCTAAAAGAATACAACCAGAAATCAAACATAGAAAGATAATTTTAGGTCAAGGTATCACTCATCGGATCACTGATATTAACCCAAGAATAACCATAGTAAAACTAGACCAAGTAAAAATGGTTCCCCAAGACTAGTATTATCTAATTATCATTTATCTTCTTTATGGGATTCCCCCAAAGATTGATCCAAATGTAGAATATAGATCTCAAGATGGAATCACCCCATTACATGTTAAATAAAGGAGTGTTTTAAAAAAATAATTATTAAATATAAATATCATACTCATATCAAAATAAGTGAAAGAAGTCATGACCAACTTCCATGATAAACTGCGTAGTGGTCATCCTTTAGGAATGGAAACAACCCATAAGATCCTATGAGCTAGATACTATTGGACCACCATATTAAAGATATACTTAACCTTATCCTCACATACCATAAATTCCATACCTTCACTAAGAAGGAATCTCTTGTAGTTATTCCTCTTCATCATATGTTAGAGGAACATACTTTATTTCAATGGGGACTCAACTTCATCAGATTCACCAAACCAAAATCATTATCTAGTCAGAATTTCATAATCATTATGACATATTTTTGAACATTATGGATAAAATTAGAGGTGACCAATAATATCATAGTTAAATAAGAGATCAAGTTCCTTGAGTAGAACATAAATACACAATTCAATGCTCTAATTTCACTAGTCTATGATAATGGTCTTGCATTCCAATTGGTCTATCTCACTAAGTAGACATATGAAAATAACATAACCTTAATATTATCATCAAACTATTACATTCAAGGGAATAATTTTGGCTAAGTAAACTAATAACAACCTAAATGATTCAATAAATGAGTTTGTATAAATGAGACCTTGGGTTGGATTCACTATTGAAATATGATCTCTAGGTTGATCACACTAGGTACAAGCATGATCTCTAGATCTCACCTTTAATATTGGTATATGGTTTTAATCCAATATTCCCAGTGACTATCAATATTATCATGCATAATTTCATGCAATAATACATGGAAAATAAATGTAGTGTGAAATCAAGGTTTTTGGATACCATCTAGAATGAAGAAACATGAGAAGAATCCTTATAAAACTTTAGAAGACATCATGATATTGTTAAGAGATTATTTTAAAATAATGAAAAGGTGAAATCCATTCAATATTAGACATGGTCCTACTATGGGATAGATTATATGAGAATAAAGGACATCATTCTAATTTGGACCCACTTGAATTTGGTCGTTACTATATTTATGAGTTACTCAGGCAAAATGCTTTATGATTAAATGTTATCTAGGTAGATTATATCCCACTACATGTAAATGTAATTTATTGAATCATTACTTATTAGTTGTTCCATCTAATGCATTCTTAGAATATACCTCTAGACAAAGGCTAGTAATATAAATATTAGATTAGTTTTAATTTATTTACTTTTTGTTGCATTTTCTTTCTTTAGTGTGAATTTTTATCCTTTAATTTAGGTTTTTTAAATTTTCCCTCCTTATTTTTTCCCCTTTTTATGCCAACATAGAGGTAGCCTCTTAACCCCAAAAGTGAAATCCTATTCCCATAATAAGATAATATAAGCAGTCAACCCTTGAAAGGTAAAACCAAATCCAAGCATTTGCCCTTGTATCCTCAAATTTTGTCCTTTCAAAGGTAAGGCATTCAACAAAGATAGTTCATAAAAGATAAAATATAAAGTGGGTATCCATGATTGATCAGCCTGATAGATGGGGTAGTTCCTTTCATAACAACCAAAAGGAAAGAATTCATTGATTCATAATGCAACATATAAATTAATAAATTTATTATTTATGGCAAAGGAATAATCACAAAACTTATAGGAATATAAAAAATTGTGATGAATTTATTGAGTAAATAAAGATCTCCCTTTACTTCTAAATAACTCATTGAATTAACCATTTACCTAGGCTACATTAGTTCCAAATTGTGTTGGATCAAAATAAAGAAGACATCAACACTAAAAGAATTTTGAAATTTTAAGGAAATATCTAAGTCTTTTCCTAATAAAAGGTGATTTAGTTAACCTCCATCAAAAAACATTATGGCCTAGCTAAAAATGAAGAAAGGCTTGAACATGACAAAATATATCTCTATCAATATTATAAACACTTGGTTGGGAATAGATCAACGTGTGAGCCTTCTTTTCTTAAGCCAATCTATATAAAAATCAAGTACATTTTAGGAATATTGCACACTTAAGAAACTTCTAAATTTGGTCATGGATTTAAAAGGGAGATAAAAGGATATAAATAAACCAATCATAACACTAGATGATCTTTTGAATGAATTAGAACCTAGTATGCTAGGTGATGAAGAATACTTAAGTGTTTCTTTCTCTTTTGGTCCTATTGAGAGAAATTTTGACCAAATATCTACTTATTTAATAATGGAGGTCCACATTATGGGTTCTAAAGATTTGGTAGTGCTTCTTAGACATAATCACTATTTTTTGTGACCAATACGTCCCTTTTCACATAATAAAATATAACCTCTGTATTTTGATAATTCAAAATTTTATTACACCCTAACTAAGCCTAATTGATCATTATTTGTGTGAAAATTTCAACACCTACTTAATCCCAATTATAAAAGTATCACATAGTTTCACCATTAGTTATTTATCACATCCAATATATTATCATCGCTATGTATGTTAAGATTATAGTAAGGCCCATTGTGCTCTTGAAATTTTTCCATAGTCATTTTTTGGGAGCTAATTGTGTTTCTATAAAAATTTCCTTACATAGGTTTTTCCCTAATCCATAGTGATGAAGTCTGAGCTAGAATTCTCCTAAAAGCATTTTGGGCTAATATGGAAGCATATCTTTGATTATGGGTAAATTTTAATAACTTCACACTTTTTTATTTGTAGGTCTTAGAGATATGAGAGGCATCAAATATATTAGAATCATGATATAATTATAAGTCACCACATATCTTATGAGACCCCATGATTCTAGAGCTACTAGAGCCTCAAAAGGTCTTGAAGCTATTAGATGTATCAAAGCTATCATAATCTTAATCCAATAATAAGGTCCCGTGTGTTCTAACACCCAATAGTGATAGATTATTAGATCCTCTAGACATAACTAATCCATTAGAGTGCTAGAGTTGTTTGAATACCTATATAATGAGAGGGTGACACATGTTTTGTAGGACCCCATAATGTAAAAATTATTATATCCTTAGGATCTCAAGCTAATAATAAATCATCATGTGTTTCCTACCAGTCTCATGGCATCAGAATTGTTAGATCCTAGGATGCTTAGCCAATAAGGATGCACCATGTACCTCCTACTAGTCATAAAAAATTATAAATATTATATCCCTAGGATCGCAAACCAAAATGAAGTGTTATATGTTTCCTAACAGTCCTATGGCACCAAAGTTATCATATCTTAGGATCGTTAGCCAATATCATGTGATTCCTACCAATGTCACAATGCTAGGCATGTCATAGCCTAAGAGCCAAAGGTAATAAGGAATAACCACATGTCTCCTTGATCTAAACCTATTTATTTATGTATATGAAACCATTACATGATATTAAAATACAAAAATTATGCCACTACTTCTTCTCTAATAAAGGTCAAGTCCTAAAATTTAGCCCATTTAGTGACATAATATGTACATACTAAAATATATTATTTTTCCTTGAGATTAGGATATATAGGACCAATAAAATATATTAACCATTTTTCAAATGGTTCCAATACTACTTGTTGATGAAGAGGCATCTTTGCTGATAGTGTAGGTTGTCCCATCCTTTGGCATGGATCACATTGTCTAATATAATTATTTACTTTCCTATGAAGGGAAGGCTAGTAACATCTTGGTCATAATATCATATGCATTATTCATTTTTAAATAATTCCCTCTTTTTGGTTCATAATGGTAAGCTCTAGTTATATCATATATTTCTTTATCTGCTACACACCTGTGAAACACATGATCAGGTCTATATTTAAATAACATGCCATTAATCCATTTGAAAGAAGAAATTTATTTGATTAAACATTTTATTTCTTTCCAAGTACAACGAGAAGGAAAATTCCCTATTTATAATTAGTTTTATATGCCAACAAACCATGGGGATTATACTTAAACAATAAATAGTTATTCATCTAGAAAGTTATCCTCAACTAGTTCTTCATTACCTGCATTATGTATTCAAGACAAAAAGTTTGCAACCACATTAAATTTCCCTATTTTATCAATAATGGTTATATTAATTTCCAAAAAAATTAGAAACCATATTATTATCCTTACTAATATTATAGTTTTAATCATAAGATAAAGACTTTATAAGCTATAATATAATATCTAAATTTATTGATGGTATAAACTACAAAAATAAATTCTTTTTCTATTGTTGGATAATTCCTTTCAGTTGGTGTGAGATTATTTCTAATATAATAAATGGCATACATATGATCATTCTCATATTTTTTTCCTAAGATTTCTCCCATTTTAAAATTAGAATCATTAGTGTAAATGTGAAAGATTTTTTCCCAATTAATTCCTCTTAGTACTAGTGCTGAACTCAATTTTTCTTTGATGACTTCAAAATATTTTTAACAATCCTCACTCCATATAAATTCACTATCCTTTTCCAAAAAAGTGAACATGGGACTAGTAATTTTATTTAATTCTTCTATAAATCATCTATACAAACCATCATGTCCTAAAAGGCTCTTGATATCTGTTTGGTTCTATGGGACAAATAGGTTGGAAATTATTTTAATTTTCTTAGGATCCATTTGGATTCCTTTCATAAATATGTGGTGTCATAATAATATTCCTTGATAAGTCATCATTAGTTATTTTTCATGGCTTAGTAGCAATTGATGTTCTTAAAATATGGTTAAGACCTTATCAATATTGTGTAAGACTTCATGAAATGTATCTCCATGAGTGGTAAAGTCATCCATATATACTTCTACATAATCATTAGTCAAATCAAAGAATATAGCTAGAACTACTTGTTAGAAATTAGTTGGTGAATTACAAAAACCAAATGATAATACATTTGTAGGCAAATTTACCCAATGGATAGGTGAATGTGGTTTTGTCTTGATCCTCAGCTACCATAATTATTTTATTGTACCCACTAAATCTATCCAAGAAGGAAAAGTATTTTTTTCTTGATAGATTATCAAGAACTTAATCAATAAAAGGAAGAGGAAATTAATACCTCATAATATTTTTTTATCTCTTTGTAATCCATACACACTCTCCATTTCTCATTTTATTTTGGTAAAATTACAAGTGGGGAAACCCATTGGCTATTTGAAATAGGATAAATGAATCCTATGTCCAATAATTTTTCAATTTTAGTTTTTACTATATCCCTTAATGTTATATTTATTTATCTTTGTGGTTGTCTAATTGGTTTGTCCTGACTTGTTTAGATGTGATGTGTACACAAACTCATATGAATTCCTATAATATATATATATATATATATATATATAATCCTAGGTAAATGCTTTTGTATGTTTTTCTAAGACATAAAATTTTTGATGTATTGATCATAGATTAAACATCTATTGATGTTTAATTTTTTTCCAAGTAATAACATAATATATTTATTATCAGTATAGAAATATTATACTTGTTTAAATTCACTCATCAGATAATTAAGAGGAAATAGATGGGGTAATAATAGATGAAATGTAGCTACTTTTTTTATAAATCCATCCCCTAGATGAATTATTCTAGCTAATGGATAATGGAATGTAGTTAATAAATAATTTGGTGTGTTTTCTACCAAATTCCAAATAGTTGCTTGCAATGTTTAGTGGTCATATGTTGAATGTTCAAGGATTGAGTTTGTAGTAACAAGTCTAGTAGAGTTTTTAGAAGAGAGATTGATAGAGTTAGTAGTTAAAGATCAAATAAAGTTCATAGTAGACAAATTGGTAGAGTCTGAAGTGGATTGACTAACAAAGTCTAAAGCAAATTGATTTATAGAGCTAAATTAGATTGACTGCTAGAGTCTAAATCTAGGCTTGTTGGGTTTTCTTTTTACATTGGCACTGAATCTTCCTCCCAATAGGTTAGCACACTAGCCCTATCATGTGAAGAATGATTCTCATGTGCTCACCTAAAGTGTGTAATAAAAGATTGGTTATCAAAGACTTTGAAACATGATGTGTGTTTACTCATTCTTATAAAAATAATATCCTACTATTATTTATTAACAAATTAACTACCATCACTAGCTAAATATAAAATAAGAAAGTAACTCATGATTTTATTTACTTGACACATTTAATTATTCAACACAGTTCACAGTCCATTACTCAAATTACCATATGATAAACATTGATTTCTCAATATGTGTTTATATATTACAAGATAGAATGTGTTGGAAATATTGTCATTGATGTCAAAGGTCTAGCATGATTGGTGATAAAGGCCCAATAGCATTTAATTATGTTTTTAATATTCATATCTTGGGTAATGCATGTTAATATTTTTTAATATTAATGAATATATTTTTGGTTGCATATAAGTCAAAAGAAGACCCAGGAAGAAGTCAAAGAGTCACGGGGTAAAGACAAAAAAGGAATGGGACCCATTTTCCCATGAAGAGTCATCTTGACAAATTCCAAGAGTCACCATGTTAAGACAAAAGAGGGTATGGCACATTTTTCCATGAAGGGACACTTTTAGGAATATGAAAAGGCACCAAGATAAAGATAAAAGAGGAAAGGATGCATTTGTTTATGAAGGGTCACCATGTGAATTCTCAAATGAAAGGATACAAAGGGTCATGCAAATTTAGTGTCATTTTCCATGAGGATTGAAGGGTCAAAAAGGGTAGATGCCAAAGCTCATTTATAAATCTATAAATAAAGGCTTGGGAAGCCATTTATATATTTAAGAGAGTGCATAATTTTATAATTGTTTTATATAAGAAAGAGGAGAGAAACGTAAGAGATATTGTAGAGTTATATCATTTTTTGAGTAAGAAATATTGAGAGATAGTTGTGTTTTATACACAAGAGGGTTTGGTACTCCTTTGAGTTAGTGCTCACAAATCATTACAAGGGGCTAGTGTTTCTATGGGTTGGTGCTCACAAATATTTCTATGTTGGTGCTCAGTAAAGGGGTTGGTGCTCCTACAAGTTGGTGCTTGTGAACTTTGTAATTTGAGTTGGTGCTCATTCATATACTTGAGATTGTTCTCCATGGTTTTTCTCACTATGGGTTTCTACATAGAAATCTAGTCTCTCTCTCTCTCTCTCTCTCTCTCTCTCTCTCTCTCTCTCTCTCTCTCTCTCTCTCTCTCTCTCTCTCTCTCTCTCTCTCTCTCTCTCTCTCTCATGTGGTACATATTATTTTTTGAATTTTATTACATATCCTAAATGTGTGATTAACTAGTTAAAGAAAAGAAATCAGATTAAGTAAAAGATATATAATATAATTGTTCACCCCCCCCTCTCAGTATATTTTATGCTTAATAATTAGTATCATAGTAGGTTCCTTTTGAAAAGGCTTTATAGCTTGAAGGTAGATCGGGGAAAGCATGATGGCTAAATCATATGAATATATTTCTCCAAATAAGGCACATTTGTTTGATGGAAAAAATTATGATTTTTGGAGTATAAGGATGAGGACTCATTTGATGGCCCTTATATTCAACATTTGAGAAGCAATGGTGGAGGAATATGAAGATCCAAAGACACTTGTAACTACTCTAGTAGAAAAGAAGGCAAGTGAAAATAATGATAAAGCTTTAAATGTTATTTTATGTGGTTTATATGAATCAAAATTTGTTAAAGTTATGTAATGTAAATATGCCTAGGAAACTTGGGTAAAACCTAAGAATATTTAAACCAAGGTGACAGAAAGATTTAACAAGCTAAGATTTAGACTTTCAAAAGATAGTTTGAGATTTTGAAGATGGAAGAGGAAAAAAATATATCAAGTTACCTTTTATGGGTTGATTAAATAGCTAATTAGATTCAAGGTCTTGAAGAAAGCTAAAAGAATCAATTATGGTATAAAAAGTTTTGAGATCTCTACCATTAAGATATGATGCAAAAAAATTAGCAATTGAAGAGATGAAAAATTTAGCCAAGCTAAAGATGGATGATCTACATGGTATTTTCATGGCATATGAGATATAGATCAAACAAGAGAAACTCTCAAAGAGATAAGTTACTTTCAAGACATCAAATAAAGAGAAGTCGAAGATTAAAGAATCAAGTGATAGTTCTATTGATGATGAAGATGATAATGGATCTCTATTTATTTGCAAGCCAAAAAAGGGTACAGGTAAATATAAAGGAAAATTACCTTTTAAATTTTTTAATTGTGGAAATATTGGACATTTTGTAGCTAAGTGCCTAGATAAGGGTAATGGTGACAATGAAGAAGGAAATTATACATATAGAAAGAATTTCAAAGGAAAATTCAATAATGGATTTGAGAATAAGAGTTTGTATTCTAAAGATCCTAGTTTAGCTAAAGATAGTGGAGTCAGTGATTCAGAAGAAGAAGAGATTCTATTCATGGCCATACATGAAGATGCCTCTGAAAGAAAAAGTATAGATGATCAAGAAGAAGAATAGGATGAAACTGAAGTGAATCTAGAAGGAGAACTTGTTTGTGCCTTAAAAGAGTTAAAATCTCTTGAGAAAAAGAATTGAAAATTAAGGCTCCAAATCGAGAAAAATGAAAAGGAGTTAAAATAAACAATTGAATATCTACAAGCACACTTTGAATAAGCTAAAAAGAATGAAAAAGATCTAATAGCATAGTTTCAAAAAGGAAGTGAAGAATGTGAAAGGTATGTTATTGAAACTACTTCTTTAAAAGTAGATCTTGAGAAAACAAATAAAGTAATCAATGATAAAGTAGCCAATGATTCAAAATTTAAGAATAACAATAATATGTTGAATAAGATATTAGAAATTCAAAGATCAATGACAAATAAGATAGGTATCAGATTTGAAAAAGAGAAAGGGGAGACCATAGACAAGGTTAACATAGAGAAAGGAAAGAGCTATCCTGAAGCTCTTACACAAGAGGAAATAAAAAGGGAAGAAATTAAGAATACATAGGACATCTCAAACAAAAGAAGGCTGGAAGGAACAAAGCTACAAAAAGGAAATAAATTTAGAGATACACAAATAGGTCCTATTTTATGGTTACAATTTTTATTATAATGGATATGGTCATAAAAAAATATAATGTCTAAAAAGAGATAACAATTTTAGAATTAAGTATAAGGAAACTCATGCAGAGTCAAGCAGAAGCCACAACTCTTTCCCTCCTCTATCAGGATTTAATGAGGAGGTCATAATATGTTACAAGTAAAATAACTTTGGACACATATCTTGGTATTGTAGAATTATGTTTGAGTCAATCAAGAAAGACCAAAGTTTTAAGGATCCATTTATCAAGAAGAAAGTTCAAATAGGTTCATGATAGGAAAAACAACCTAAAAAGTCTATGTTAGTACAAATAGCTTTACGTGCAAGAAATGAAGAAGATCTATAGTCCATTGATAGTGGATATTTGAGGCACATGATAGGATACAAGATAAATTTCAAAACCTTGAAGAAGATCAATGGTGGCATAGTGAAATTCATAGATAATACTACTACCAAAATTACCAAAAAAGGCACACTAAGTTTGGGTAATGGTAGAACTAAAACTAAGAAAATTATGTATGTAGAAGCTCTTAAGAATAATATTTTGAGTGTAAGTAAAATGTGTGATCAGGTGCACACATTAAATTTTTATGCAAAAGGTTATGAAATTATGAGAAAAGATTCAGATGTGTTGGTTACAGATACTCAAAGAATAGGCAATAATTTGTATATGTTATCAGACATCAAAGGTCAATGATGTTGTTTAAGTTAGATTGAATAAATTTGGCTATGGCATAGGAGAATGGGACACAAAAAAATTTATAATATTTTAAACATTAATAAGAATTAAGTAGTTAGAAATCTTCCAAAGATTACAAAGCCATCTAACATGCTTTGTGAACCTTGTTAGCATGGAAAACATGCCAGAAGATGGTTCAAAATAAAAGAATAATCAACCACTCAGATGCTAAAGGTTATTTAGACTGATTTGTGTGGACTTATGAAAACTCAAAGTACTCAAGGTGAAAAATATTTCATGTTCCTTATTGATTATTTTTCACATATGACTTGGGTAATGTTTTTAAAGAAAAAATTAGACGCTTTCAGACATTTCAAAGCATTCAAAGCATTATTTATGAATGAAACTAGTTTAAAGATTAAGTACCTAAGATCATATTAAGGAGTATAATTCATGTTATATTAGTTTAATTAGTTTTGTGAATATCATAGAATAAAGAGACATTATTCAATAGCCAGAACTCCACAACAAAATGGAGTAGTTGAATAGAGAAATAGAATAGTTTAGGAGATAGTGAGGATAATGCTAAATGAATCTAAGATACTAGACAAATATTGAAGAAAATTAGTTTATAGAGTAGTATATATTTATAATAGAGAATTATTTAGAGTTAATAGTGACAAGACTCCTTATGAGCTATGGAAAGACAAACTAGCTATAGGTGATTATTTTAGAGTTTTCGGTAGTAGATGATTCATAAAAAGAACTAATGAAAAACTAGGTAAGTTTGAATATAAATCATATAAAAGTATATTTATTGGTTATTCTTGAAAAATTAAAGCATATAAATGTTATAACAAAAGAACCAAGAAAATAGTTGAAAGAGCAAGTGTCAGGATAGAAGAAGATGGAGCATAAAGAATCAGTGATCTAATAGACATTCCTAAAATCATTGAAGAAGAAGCTTTTAAAGAATAAAATGATGATGAGAAGAAGGATAAAAAAGACACCAAAACCCTATTCAAATAAGTATAAATAAATCCTAATGAAAGTGACATTATCGGGGACATAAATGAAAGAATTAGCACTAGAAGAATGATGGTAAGTGAATCTAAGCAAGTTAATTTCTCTTTGTTATCCAAAATTTAGACTAGAACTTTTTCAGAAGCTAGACATGATAAGCATTAGGTTAAGGGAATGGATGAAGCATTAAATTAGGTAGAAAATAATGATACATAGGAATTATGGCCTAGACCAAAAGATCACAATGTGATAGGAACAAAATGGGTTTACAAAAATAAGTTGAAAGAAAATGGAGAAGTGACCAGGAATAAAGAAAGATTAGTATGTAAAGGATATGCTTAGATTGAGGGAATATATTTTGAATAAAATTTTTCACCAGTGGTAAGGATAGAGGCTATTAGAATGTTTATTACATATGCAGTGTTTAAAAAATTAAAGTGTTTCAGATGGATATCAATTCTGCCTTCCTAAATGGGAATCTAGAAAAAGAGGTCTATATTGAGTAGCTGAGGGATTTATTCTCTCAAATATTAATAGACATGTATACAAATTGAATAAAGCACTATACGAATTGAAATAAGATCCTAAATCTTGGTATGCAAGACTTGATAAGTACTTATAGGATTACGGCTTCAAGAGAGGATTTGCTGACAGTAATCTCTACATCAAAATAAAAGGTGAGCATCAATTGATTATTGTGGTATATGTTGATGACATCATTTTTGGAGGAAATATTAAAAAGATGACAAAATAATTTTTTAATAAAATGAAAAAATAATTTGAGATGTCTATGCTTAGAGAATTGTCATTTTTCTTAGGGTTGCAAATATTTGAGTTAGATAAAGAAATTTTCATATCTCAAAGTAAATATGCCAAGTAAATGTTGAAGAAATTTAGTTTCAAGGATTGTAAACTTATTGGTACACCAATGAGTATAGGAAATAAGGTGAGAAAGGATGAAGATTCACTTATTGTAGATCAATCTTTGTATATATCTATGATTGGTAGTCTTTTATATTTGATAGCATCACAACTAGACATCATGCATGTAGTATGTATGGTTGCAAGATATCAGCCAACTCCAAAAGATAGTCATGTTTAGTTGGTGAAGAGAATATTTAGATATAACAAGGGGACATTAGATTATGGATTGTAGTATCCCATAGGTAGATATTTCACTTTGGTTACTTATATAAATTTAGATTAGGTAGGTTACTTGGATGATTGGAAAATTACAAGTGGAAGAAATTTCTTCCTTGATGATTGGTTAGTATCATGGCTAAGTAAGAAGAAAAACTCGATATCACTTTCTATAGCTGAAGTAGAATATATATTAGTAGTATTATGTTTTACTCAAATGTTTTGGATGAAGCAAACTTTGGAAGATATTAAAGTAAAATATGATGAACCTATTTATATTTTTTGTGACAACATAAGTTCTACTAATATTTCAAAAAATCTAGTGATGCATTTAAGAAAAAAACATATTCCCATCAGATATCACTTCTTGAGAGAGCAAGTTGCAAATAAATAGGTTAAGATGGAATATATCAGTACTACAAAGTAGATTATTGATATTTTCATAAAGGCACTACCAAAAGACACATTTGAGTATCTATGGGAGAAGTTGGGAGCAATTTTTTTTACTTCTTGCCATTGAGGATCAATATCAATTTAGGAAGAGCTAAGTGTTAGCTCTAGGATAGGCCCTTTACCATTGATGTCAAATGGGGAGAAGAAAAAAAATAGGTATAGTCACAAAAATAAGTACAAGAAATTGGTACATGTTGCTACAATAAGGGGGAGTTACTATATGTTTTTTAGATGGTAGTATGTGCAGGTTGACATGTGTAGTACAATTTTTAAGATATGGTAGTTTCATTTTCAGGTTTCCATTAATGATAAAGAGAGAGATTATTAGAATTTTTTCCATTGATGTCAAAGGTCTAGCATTATTGGTGATAAAGGCCCCATAGCATTTAATAGTGTTTTTAATATTCATATCTTGGCTAATGTGTGTTAATATTTATTTAATATTAAAAAAATATTTTTAGCTGCAAATAAATCAAAAGAGGGCCCATGGAGAAGTCAAAGAGTCATAGGTTAAAGATAAAAGAGGAATGGTACACATTTTCCCATGAAGATTCATCTTGAGGAAATACAAGAGTCACCATGTGAAGAAAAAAGAGGGTATGGTGCATTTTTCCATGAAGGGACATTTTAAGGAATATGAAAAGTCACCAAGATAAAGACAAAAGAGGAAAGGACACACTTGCTTATGAAGGGTCACCATGTGACTTTTCAAATGCAAGGATATGAAGAGTCATGAATGTTTGGTGCCATTTTCCATGAGGATTGAAGGGTCACAAAGGGTGAATTCCAAAGGTCATTTGGAAAGCTATAAATAAAGTCTTGAGAAGCCATTTGTATATGAAATAGAGTGCATAGTTTTGTAATTATTTTATATAATAAAAGAAGAGAGAAAAGTAGGAGATATTGTAGAGTTATATCATTTGTTGAGTAAGGAACATTTAAATATATTTGTGTTTTATACACAAGAGGGGTTGGTGCTCACAAATATTTGCAAAGGGTTAGTGCTCTTGTGGGTTAGTGATCAAAAATAGTTATTGTGTTGGTGCTCAGTAAAGGGGTTGGTGCTCCTAAAAGTTGGTGTTTGAAAACATTGTAATTTGATTTGGTTTTCATTCATATACTTGAGATTTTTCTCCATAGTTTTTCCCACTTTGGGTTTCCATGTAAAAATCTAGTCTCTCTCTCTCTCTTGTGTGGTGCATATCGTTGTTTCAGTTTTATTGAATATCTTGAATGTGTGATTAAGTGGTTAAAGAAAACAAATTAGATTAAATAAAAGATATAAAACATACTAATTTACCCCCCTCTTAGTATATTTAATGATTATTATAATGCTCTATATTCCTTCAAAGGTGCACCCATCAATCCCCCCATGAATGCTTACAACAAGGATTTTTATACTTGTTTTACCCTATCCAAGTGTCAAATTCCCAACACAAAATGGATACATGACACATAGACTCTCAACAGGATGAGATTCATGGCTCTTAAAATTAATTATTAATATATAATTGGGCCTCTATGCCCTTGAATTCCTACTCTATATTATAAGTTTGTTTCCAAGTATTCTGTTCCTCATGGGTTGTATAAGGCCTTTAATTGGTGGGGTTGAAGTGTCCTATTTGATTTATTCTTCAAACTAATCTCATATTCCTCACACTCCCTTAGTCTTCTACTTCTTGTTTTAGATCTTTTATTCTCAAGTTTCTCATTCCACATTCCCATGACTAGGTCTTCTCACACTAGATCTTTCATGTGATTGTCCTTCTATATCCTTCAACTCTCACACTGCTAGTCTTGCACCATGGTCCTCCCACACCATGGTTATACCATACCATTTTGGTACTTGAATAATAATAGACAATGGTCCCTCCATGATACTCACCAACATTATAACAAATACTTTGTCAAAATTGAGTGGCTAACATCACCCCACAGTAAGCTATTAGTCCATCCTAGACTAAGTTATAATGGCATGCTCAAGGAACTTAAGCCCTTTATACTTGATTTTTTTCCTTAGCTCATCCCAATGGGATAAGGCATCAATAACTTTATTAATTATTTTATCAATGGAATCCTTTACTACTTTCAACTCTTTGGTCTAAATTGGGGTCTTAGTCTTCTTTATCTATTCTTCTAGGGCTATGCTAGCTTCCTTTTCGATGTTCTCTAATTCAGAGATGTCATTGTTACTTTTTCCTTAGAGTGTGGAAAAACTAAGATTTATTTTTTTATGATGGTTATTAATATCATCTTCTATTTATCCACATCCTTGAATGCCTTCACGCACGTAGTGTGGTATTTTATTAATAGGGTTGCATCAGTTGCTTACTACCTCAATAATCCTCATCATTAAGCCAAGCCTCTATTATTTTATTTGGGTGTGCCATGCATGAAAAAATGCCATCCAAAATTGGGATAATCTCCCAAACTCTTTCCAAATTACTATGAAAGATATCTATTATAGTGGTGAACTTCTCCTAAAGTTCTTAGCACTCATCTCTAGGCATGGGGCACTCACTATTTTTGAGCAAAAGCTCAACCAATGTCTCTAATTTTCATAGGGTATCCCCATATAATGGTATTTCATCTTTCAATGCCATCTCTTCCTTCAAAATTATTTTTCAAATGTTTAATACCATTACCTTAGACTCGGTGGTGTCTTGAAGTTATTACTTCAAAGAGACCACTTCCTTAGCTAGCACCTAATTTTTAGCATACACTTTATTATACATTTCCACCACCTTGTCATCTTTCTTAATGGTCATGCATTCATCTAAATCTAAAAAAATATTTTGGTGCATCACTTTCATGGCAAGTTTCAATAATGCAGTGCTTGTTATTATTGGGGAGAGTTATTGTGGATCAAATTTCATGAGGTTCAATAGTCTTGGGGCATCTGGGCCAGAAAGAATGCAATACAATAGAATGCCAAACTAAGGTCATTCATTATATACCTCCAAAAATAAGGATAATTAGTTCTTTATTTCTTGGATCTTGTCATTGGGGTAGAAATGCTTCTAAAGATAGATTTTCTATTCATCTACATTGAATTGGTATCATTCACATAGATTAGATGGCGCTCTCTATTTTGTTTCCCCCTCAACTAGCCCCTTCCCATTTTTTTGGTCTCACTCAAGTTATTTATGGATTTTGGTAGCCATTCCATCCACTCCAATCCCTCTAGTATTAACTTGATCAATAGTTGCAGCTTCTTGTATAGGAGATGGAGTCTTCTCTGGATCAGATTCCAAATCATGTATCTATTCCTAGGAGGGGTCTTTTGGGGAATTTTTCTTAGATGGTGATGAGGCACTGACCCAGTGGTAGTCCTTGGAGAAGGTGGAGTTGAAGGTGGTCATGGTGGTGGAGAAGATGGTGGATTTGGATGAGGATATGGTTAAGGTGGAGAAAATGGGGTAGGTGAGTTAGGAGTATTATGAGGTGAAGGTGACACCGGTGGTGAATTGTGAGATGGAGATGGAGATGATGATGTTGAATACAAAGGATGAGGTGAAGTTGAAGTATGAGGTGGTGGTTATGTTGATGAATGATGTTGAACTGACCTAGAAGGCTTTACCTCCATTGTTCTCTACCACTTTTAGGGGTCTTATTTCACACTTATGCTAGCACTTGGCTTGAATGGCATCTTTTTTATTATTACCTGGGGGATCCTCTCCTTGAGTTCCCCATATTGAGGATGTTTTTTGGTGTGTCACATATAAAAAAATTTATGTACTTATTCCCCAACTAGGATATTTTTTATCTTAATACTGGTTATGCTTATTTCTCCCCTTTCCATATAGGCCTTTCTATTAAGATATACAAATAAATTTTAAAGGGTGTGGAACTCTTCATCAATCCATTCTACTTGTATATTGATCAATTGTGCATCATAGATTTTTTTATGGAATCAATGAAGTAGTGTACAGAGAAGGCATATGGTAACTTAAGCCACACTGAGAGCTCCCCTATAGGATTCATCTAAATATATGTCAAGTAAAAGTGCTACTTCAAAGTGAATTTTTCTTGATATTCTATTAGGGAGGGAATATCCTTGGGAATGCACCATTCATTCCTAAAAGTTGTCTTCATTCCATCAAACTACTATCTCATCTTTAATTTATATGTTGGAGTGATGTGTTGAGGGTAGGTGAATGTTTTGTAACACTCAATAGGGGAATTGTGAGTGGGGGGATACACCCACTTTAATGATTTTGAAATATATTCCAACACATTATTCCCTTAAAAAACCAACAATAATAATATTTCCCCCCAAAGAACCTTGAACTTAGGCATTGTATACACATTATCTACATATTTGTCTATCTTTTAGGCAAATTATAGTGCCTAGTTATACTATATTCCTTACACTACTTGGCTTTCTATGTGAAGGCGGGCCATATCCACCTCCTTCCTTTAGTTGGTCCCTCTAACCAGTGTGGAAATGATCTGCACTACAAATCTTAAGGTATGATCTTATAGGTTTATAATGTGCATTACATGTCCTTACTTTTGATATATAAGCATGGTGGTGGTCTATTATATTTCCTCCATATCTACTAAGTCATCCAATACATTGACACCTAATCACTAGAGTCTTATGACCTTACTTACCCTCTCTATGCTAATCTTCATGTTGTGTCTTGTGAAGAGGATGTAATCCTCATGAATGCATAAGAAGAGGAACTGGACTACCTTAGTAGGCTTTCCAAAATATGGTAGTTTATAGTGTTAGAAAAGGCTAGCTTTGCCCAACTAGTTCTTTATGGTTGGGTCATAAACCACTTAGTTTCATGTGTTGGTGGTTTATACCTAATAATTATTTTGCAAATACACCTCATTTCTTGATTGGTAGTGGTTAGCATCAAATATGGTCATAGTTTCCACCTTAGAGACCTAGTTTTATGCACGTAAGATTGAATCAAGGTATTACATCTCTTCTATGGGTTTAAGAGGGAGATGGTGGGGTGGTTTGGGATGAGGAGGCTTGTGCTTGCTTTCCCTTTTTCACCATTTTATCTTCTTCCATGCTTTCACTTTAAACTTGTGTATGCTTCTCTTACCTTAGTGTCTCTTCTAGGTCTTCTAAAGGTTCCTCCCTTATAGGGAACCATGCTTTTCTACTCACCTCTCTCTCTCTCTTCTAGTACGGTTGATAGTTTTTCAAGTCTTTTTACCTTTTTCTTTAGCTACATTACCCTATGTAGCACTATAAAGTTAACCCTCAACCATCCCATGTTCCTAAATTAAGTCATGGTGGTGTTCAAACTTGCCTTAGTTCTTGATCTTCACACTTTAACCATAGTAGAACCTGCAACCTACAATTTTTACAAAGAATGACCTCAACCCACTTATACACATGTTTACACTTAACAACCTTCCTCCCACATTTTAAAATCCTCTTCACATCTTTTTTTATTTCTCAATCACTCTATTTTGTAATGAAACTAACTTCATCTTTGGTTTTCTAGTTCATTAAGCACTTAAATATTATAGCAAGCTAAAGTGTAGAATGGCTTTGACTTTGTTGTTTATAGGTCCTCTTACTAGTTTACGTCATTAATTTCTTTTCTAAATCATTTCTAAGCATAATGTGTATATTCTATTGATATTCATACTTTGGATCTTTCATCAAGCTTTTAGTGTTCTAATAAACTTGTCCCATCATTCCACTCACATGATTTCTCACACACTTGTTGTTATGGCTACCTTTGTCACATTTATGGTCCATTCCTTCCCATGTCTTTCTTGGAAGTGGGTAATAACTATCCCATTTTTCTAGAGTAGTGGAAGCTAGTTGTCATGTAGATGGAAATAATATATTTTATTAAATTACTCATATGCCCTTAATCACTTGCATGCTATATATGACTATTGAACCTTTGAGACTTATGTACCCACATGTTATGCCTTGTATTCATATGCATAATATCTTACCCCATAGTAAAAAGGTTCATGGTCCTCCATGAAAATAACTAAAAGACTATGAATTTCAAAAGAGAGTCACATGATTTAAAGGTAGTGTTTTTTATTGAAATCAAAAAATCCTAATCTAATGGCCTTAAGCCTTATTTGAAAAATAACACAAACTTAGACATAATCATAATATGGTCAAAGTTGACTCCCATTATAGTATCCTGGGAGTAATTGACTATCTATTCACTTTAGCCAGCATGCATAAGTAGGTTGAATACTATAAATTATGAATGATCCATCTTAATGAATGTAGAGATTTCCAAGTTGTCATGGGAACTTAATGTCATAGTGTAGAAATTTCATGCCTGGGGTGAAAATTTTATTCCTTAGATGGTGATCATGTCATGCTTTTGGTTTCCATTTCTCAACATCTTAATTTTAGTGGGCAAGGAATTAAGCCTCATCAAGTTTCATGAGTTCATCAAGATAAGTTTTCAAAGATGTACCATCATCAAGGTTTCCTATACATGCTATTTAGAGAGATGGAACTATGAACTTGAATGGCATGATTGCTTCCTTTTCATATACCAAGTTAAATGGTGTCTTTTTGTTAAGGCATTGGTATGTGGTTTGGTATATGTAAAGTACTATAGATACCATGTCATCCTAATCAGTTTCACCAATATTGTATATTTTTGTCAAAGTGGTACTAAGGATCTTGTTGAAGGATTCAACTATTCTATTGGCTTGTGGGTGGTATGGTGTTATCTTTTGATACATGATCATGAATTTAGCTACTAAGCTTTGAATTGTCTCATTCAAGAAGTGGGTTCTATATTCACTAGTGAAGATTAGAGGATATCCAAATCATGTTATAATTTTTTCCCAAATGAACCATGCAGTATTCACTATCATACAATCTTTGGATGGCATTGCCTCAGCCTAGCATGTTAAGTAGTCAGTTACCATAATTATGTACTATGAGACTATTCTTAATCCTACTGGAGTGTTGAGTCCCACAATGTCAATATCCCACTTTTTGAATGGTTTTTGAGAATAAATTGGTTACAATGTCATGACATATTTCTATTGGGTTTTCCCATGTGTTTTCAAATATCACATTTCTTTGCATATGCCTTTGCATCTTTAAATAAATTCAACCACTAGAGTCCAATGAGAAACATCTTATGCATGGTAGCCTTTCCAACATAATGTCCTCTACCAATACCTTCATGGACTTCTTATAACACATCAAGGTATTCAAGTTACATTACACAATGATGCATTACCTCATCATGGTCCATCTTGTAAAGATCTCCTACTATTAGTTGATAAGGTGTGGTGTGGACCACAAGTTATTTATTTTCTTATAAAGTGAGAGAATCAAGTACACAACTAGTATTAAGGAATGCCACAATATCCTCCAGTTCTTCAATTACATCAATGACCTTGAAGAGTTATATGTCAGGAAGGTCATCTTATATATCATGTGGAGGTTCTCCATTTTCAATTCAGGATAAATTATTAGTTCCATAGTTAGTTTTTTCAGGTTTTACTAATACCAAAAACTAAAATTCTTGGAAGAGAACTATCTAGTAGTAAATTATTCCATGGAGAAATAGCTTGTTGATGAGATACTTTAGAGCCTCATGTTTAGTGTATAATACAAATGGTATGGCTAGAAGTTACTATATAGAGGTTTGTATCATGTAAACCATAAATAAGGCTTCACATTTAGTGCTAGCATAGTTCCTTTTGGCTATTGTGAATTTCATATTGGAAAAATAGATTGGATGGACCAAATTTACCTCTCCTAATTATTCAATTATTCCACTAATTTCTATTCTAGATTCGTCAATGGGGATAACCTTGAATGAACTTCCTATAGTAGCCTCTGTGTCTTAATAATGCATGAACCTCACATTGAGTTTTTGGTGATGGTAGATAGAGAATGATAGAGACCTTGGTTGGATCTAATATGAGTCCCTCTTTACAAATTATATGACCAAGGAGTACCCAAAAAGGTATTAAAAATAGGCATTTCTTCAAATTTAGGGAAATTTGTAACACTCAACAGTGCTCAAGAATGAGCCTTAGATTGGCACAGTGGTCCTTGATTAGCCTATATATCATCTAGTCATCTAAGTGGACTAGGAGAAACTTATAGATAAAATATTTGAAATCCTCCATTGCTACCCATGAGAATACTACCAAAGCCATTTTCAACCTAAAATGCATGATGATATAGGCAAAAAAGCCTCATTCCATAGCAAATTTGGTCTTGGAATGGTCTTCCATAGCTATCTGGACTTGGTGATACCTCAAGAACCTATCAATAAAGGAGTATATCTCACAATTGGCAATGCCTTCTAGGATTTCTTCTATGAAAGGTGTTGGGAAAGGATCATTGACACAAGATGCATTCAAAACATGATAATCCAATTAGATACAAATATGCCCATACTTCTTGATATTTATTACCATAGGACTCACCCATTTAGATTCATCAATAAGAGTAATTACTATGGTGTAGATCATGTTATCTATCTCCTCTTTCATACACACTTGAAGTTTAAGGCTTATTTGGTATGAGATTTATTCATGGGGTGAGTACCATAAATAAAATTTATCTGAATCTTCCTAATATAAGGTTGAACACCTTTCATTCCACTATACTTCCTTGGAAACACATCTTGATACTCTTTCAATAAATTAAAGTTTTGAAAATTTTCTATCTTGATCCAATAATTTCCAATGGTCACTACCTTAGGTTCCTACTCTATGTGAATGCTAATTTGAATAGTTTGAATGGGCCCATGATAAGGGTTGTTTATGGGGGAGTTGGTGTCTTGAATACTTTGTGAGATAGTACTTATAGGAACATGTAGGTCATTACTCAATTGATAGAATAGAGTGGATCCTTCTCTTTCATATACATGAAAGATGAGCTTTTTCTTTATTAGGTGGATTTCTTCATGACATTATTCACTAGAGACTATTGGTTATGTAAGAGTTAATTTTTTGGGGGGCTCAGTGAATGAACTCAAGGGTTCCTCTAATTCTTGATTAATATGACATAGGGAATCTTCCATTGGACTTGGATCTCTAATGATTGTTGCATGTATGGTTTGAAGAGTAAGGCATAGGTTCATCCTTGGTAAAGATTAAGAATGCACTGACATCAAGTTTTCCTTTAGTATCTACCAAAACCTTGTTATCATGTGCCTTTATGTATTTACCAAGCCCATGCCCAAGTGCATAAGATTACATAGAAAATATGGACCCATAGGTATTATAGTAAGAATGTTTCCTCAACTCACCATATTTTTCACATGCCTAAAGGTGAGGTTTAGGTGATTTTATGCCACTATAACTAAGTGTACCTCTTATCTTATTATCATGGTGGAATATATGATGTAGATCATTGTACACTTGATCCCAATACAAAATGTGCTCTTTATGTGTACACCACTACCTAGTGAGAGTGCCATCAAAAATGTGGTCTATTAACCTCATCCATTTATTTTTGGTACCATATAACTCTTTGAGGTGCTAGAAAAAATCATGCACCTCTATTTGTCTTCAAAACCATGGAGATTCATTAAGTCTCTCCAATAGTGGTCCCTCCAATGGTCCTCACATTACTAAACCCATGAGATGCACAAATTTGTGATGCTTAAGAAGTTGGTGTGGGAAGTTTCATCTCTATTGATGGTATTACACAATATTATAGTGAGTTCTTAATCACCATGGGCCTAACAGTTGAAATCATTGATTATTGTATTTGAGATAGTTGGTTGTCTATCTAGTGAATAATACCATCTAGCATTGGATCATGTTATTCGTCATATCAAGCACTCACATTATATAGATTATTGAAGTCTTCATTAGTGATTATAGGCTTGATATAAGGTGGTCTTTGTATTTAGTCTAAGGGTATTATCATGTGTTGATCAGTATTCTCAAAGATAATATATTGGTTTTTAAAGCTTAAATCTACATGATTTTCATATAAATAGGGACTTCCTAGTAATGTTAGGTAGTCATCAACCTCTACCAACTCTAAAACCTCAAACTATGCTTTGAAGGGAACCCTAAGTATTTCAATAGTCATATTTTTAAGGACTTTAATAGGATGCACATAAGTCATGTTTACCATGAACAAGACATGAGGTGAAGGTTGCAAAGCTATACTAGAAATTTTTTTTCCAAGCATCTTTAGTGATAAAATTTACTTTAGTGTTAGTATTTACTATAATATCCTAGATTACCCATCCATTGATAGAAACATTAACTAATATTTATCCATCATTTAGGGAAGTGGAACTAGGACTTTCCTAACATTGACCATGGTTTAAATATTGATCTTCACTTTTTTGACTAAGTTGAGTGTCAGATTCATTTGGTTGGTGGGCTTGACCTTTAAACCAAGAACTAATATGGGGAATGATGTCTTCATCAACATGCATTTGCATAGTTCTTAAAAACTATCCTTTATTACTAGAGGTTTGATTTCCCTTTGCATTGTGGCATGTTGTGTGACATCCATATCCTTAAGGTATCAAAACTCACCTTAGATATCACACACAAGTGCCATGGTATCCTAAAAGACATATTTTTTTAAGTGCATCAAGGTATTTCCTAGCTTATGGTTCTTCCTAATGTACCTTTTCAACCAGGTTGGGTGTAGATTATGTCTGGCCCTTGATACATGCAGTAATATTTAATTATTGTATGATAGGGATGGTTTCTATAGTACACCATTATGGTTTTTATATATGGATCATACTAGTGCCTTTTTCATTGTGATCCTTTGTGATGGCTACATATAAATCAAGACACTCTTTTAGTCAGTGGTCCTTTTTATAGTAAGCACAAGATGGGTATTCTTGGCAATCCCTCTGATAGTGGTTTGGATAACCACACTTTTAGTAAGTCCTTGGTAGAAAATGACTACCACCTCATCCTGATCCTCTTGCACACTCATGATAATCACCATTTTCCTAAGAACTAGTGACAAAGGCTTGGTACATACCATGCAAATATCAGTAATTAGACGTCAATTATTGGTGTCATGAGTATAAGCATCACAAATCTTATAATACATAAATAATTTAGTGTTCATGGCCCATTGCAAGAGTGGATAGGAGTGGACATCATGGTCATCATGACAAAACTTACAATTTTTATTTAGGATTGCATGGATGTTCTTATGTAGGTAGTTGTTTCTTATGTGTCTTTCAGTTTCATAGTTGGTACACTAAACACCACTACATGTCTCATGTGAATTACTTGCCAACAAATTTTCAAGATAAAAAGCCATGGATGGTAGT
Organism: Torreya grandis; assembly: GCA_037957365.1. Classification (NCBI taxonomy): domain Eukaryota; kingdom Viridiplantae; phylum Streptophyta; class Pinopsida; order Cupressales; family Taxaceae; genus Torreya; species Torreya grandis. The sequence continues at coordinate 96,146 of JARHVA010010568.1, forward strand.
TGAGTCTCCATAAAGGGACTAATCCTAGTATCCATACTTCCAACCACTTTAGCATGTAGGGTAGCCTCTAGAGCCTCACATGCATTGGTGAAAGTTATTTATGACAAGGTCCATCAAAAAGGTAAAAATAATCCCCCTAAAAACCATTTTTCATGTTTAGAAGGATTCATTTCAAAGGATAACTTATAAATAAAGGTCTTAAACCATGAATCATATTCCCTTACACTCTTTATAAGTCTCTAATTTATGTCTTTCAATGTCACTATACTCTACTACTCAAACTCAAGAATATCAAATTATTGTAAGAATGTTGCTTTAAGCTGGTCATAGTTGACTACTACTTACTGAGGGTTGAATTTGTGATACCATTTATGTGTACAATCTAAAATTATGGTTTAAAATTATGTTTCCTTTAACTTAGAGTATGAGATGGCATGCACCCTCCAAATCAGCTCACACTTATGAACATACTTTATTGTATTTTACATTTCTCGATACTTAGGTAGGTGGAATGTAATTTCATAATAAACCATAGGTGCTTGAAGAAATTATTGTTGAGAGGATCAAATTACTATTCCTAGAGGGGGTTTGCTTCTTATAGTACCTCCTCCTAATCCTCCTCTAGTGCCTCTAGTAGTAGTGCCCATGGGAAAAGGCATGGTGGAGGGGTGACTTCCTAGATTGGGGCCTATATTATATCCTTGAGGGATAAATTTTCTAGGCATTCTAAGCTTTTCCATGGAATTTTATTAAAAATAGAATGATATAAATTCTAATTTATTTCTTAATGGCCAGGTCTTTATTTCCCTTATCTATTTAGATTTTAAACCTGCATTATCTGTATCCCAATTCCTTATATGTACTCTATCTAACTCAAAGACATGATCACACACTATGGTGGGGAAGCCTAGTTGACTTATACTTGGTTTTTATTTAGGAATACATCTCATTTCTCCTTCACAAGATAAAAGTGGCAAAGGTTGTGGCCCATAAGTGATGGATTCCTTAGTGGGTTCAGCTCTTTATGACTCTTCACATCACTCATTGAGTGATCCTAATCTCTTATTATACCACTAACTCCAATTATCCTCTATTTAACTTCATCATACTTCTATTTTCATAGTGCTTGGTGGATTTCTACCATATTGAACCCATAATCTTGAACCAACTAGTAATATCCCCTTTAAATGTGTAGCTTATGCATAGGAGATTTTATCCTTCTATGGGTAGTGTTTCCAACCCAAGATCAATAATTATATTTTTAATCTCAAAAAGAAATAATGAAATATATCATCACCTTGGTTCTCATAGAAAATTTAACTTTGCTTCTTTAAGACATGAGTATCTGGTCATGATGTATTCTAGGATGTAACTATTCTAAACACCTTTCCACCAATAATTAACCTCTCATGTTTAGGAAGCTTTTAATCCTGCTAAAATCATTTGCTATTCTAGTGTCCATGACTATCTTCATCTAAAGTTTTGGGATCATCCTTGGGCATGTGCTAAGATCAGGAATGTAAAAAAATAAGGACCTCAAAAAATAAAGTCTCATACAATGAGCTATAGAGATTTTATTCTACCCACTTTCATGCAAAAACTCTTAGTTCAAGATATAGAACTACAAAATTATCTTCGACACTAATAATACATTATTTAATATTTTCTAATGTAATGTGATCAACCATTTCCCATTATCATGCTCCAATTACTTTAGGTCTTAGAAATGGAACCAAAATGTTGTATTTTCTATTTATTCTGATGTTGAAGCCTCTTCCACATAGGCTAGTGCACTAGCCCTAGCACATGAGGAATGTGTCTCGCATGCTTACCCAAAGTGAGTAGGAAAAGACTGGTTCCTAAATACTTTGAAAGACAACATGTGTTTATTGATTTCTTGTCAAACAAATATCCTACTATTGTTTCTTAACAAATTATACTACCATTACTAGCTATAAATAAAAGAAGAAATGAATTCATGACTTTATTTACTTAACACATTTCAATATTCAACATAGTTCATATTCTATTACTCAAAGTACCATATGATAAACATTGATTTCTCATAAATTTTTTATGGACTACAAGACAAAATACTATACATTCCTTCAAATATTCACCCATAAATCCCCATATGAATGCTTATAATACGGTTTTCTATACTTGTTTTTCCCTATCTAAATGTCAAGTTCCCAACCCAGAATGGACACATGGCACATGAACTCTCAACAAGCTGAGAGTCATGGATCGTACAATTAATTTTTCCTATAGAATCAATCCTCTATTCCCATAGATGCATGTTTCATTTTATACATTTGTTTCTAAGTGTTTCATTATTCATGGGTTGTACAAGGCCTCCGATAGGTGGGGTCAAAGTGTCTTATTCGATTTATTCTTCAAATTGGTCCCACATTCCTCACACTTTACTTCCCTCATACTCCCCTATTCTTATACTTCTTTTTCTATATCCTCTATTCTTGGGTTCCTCATGCCATTTTCTCTTGACTTGGTCTTCTCACATTGGGTCTTCTATGCCATTATCCTTATACATCCTTCAACTCTCATGTTACTAGTCTTGTACCATGGTCCTCCTACACCATGGTTATCCTGTACTGTGCTAGTACTTTCATAAAAATGGACAATGGTCCCTCCATGTTGCTTACCAAAATTAGAAAAAATAATTGGTCAAAATTGAGGGGCTAACAAGGCTCATGAGGTTAGTGATTTCTTCTAGATCCTAAACTAACTCATCAGTCAATTTTTTCATGTGTCCCCAAATAGTTATCATAGCCAAGGATGAAAGACTATTATTATTTAGTTTTGGTTCATCTACCCAATGTGTTTCATTATAATCTAGTGATGGTTTTTCTAGAGGATATAAATATATTTGTTTTGTTTTTAGACCATTTGAAATAATCATATCTCTTGATCTGCAATCAATTAGTGCAACTATAATAGCTAACCAAGATCTTCCCAAAATGAGGGAGTATCCTAACTTCTTGGTTTTAGGTTGAAACACCATAAAATATAATAGATATTCCCATTATTCAATCATTACAACCACATATTCTATAATACCTTCTAGTTTAGCAACTTACTAACCAACCATTTAAATAATGGTGGAAGCGGGTTGTATTCCCATAAAATATAGTGTATAGAGAGTTTTAGTGGTAATCACATTGATTGTTTTACCCAAATCCATCATAACATTGGGTATTTATTTATTATGTTATCTATTATGACCAAACTACTTAAGTATACATACTTAGATAAGCATAATTTTCCTTTTAAAAGATTAAGATGTTTACCATTTACATGTATAGTTTTTGTGTACTATTTCTTTCTTCCAAACATTTTGATACATAGGATTTTAGTGACCCTATTTAATTCTAAAATATCACTAATGGACTTTAATAAGGGCACTTCAATGTTCAATTTTATTAATTCTTAAATAAAATTAGATCCTTGTTTGGTTTCAATCTCCTTTAGCCTGTTAGGAAAAGGAATAAGTGGAGGAATAGTAATATGTTCCTTTGGTTTTTCTCACACTTTTTCAAGTTCTTATGTGCTGACTATGGTTTGATGTGTATCTATTTTTGGATTTCCATTGGGTAGTTTAGAAATGGTAATAGGAGGCTCTTGAATTATTCTTCCTAATCTCAACTAAATGTTTACAAGTTTAGTAGCTCCTACATTCATGGTTTCTCCTTGTTAATTTGCATAGACATGGGATGATGGGTTTATTGTTAGTGTTAGCCACAAGTGGAGTAGGCAATTGAGGTTTACTAAATTTTTTTTAGGTTGAGCTTTAGGAGGTTCTGTCAAATCTTATTGTGGTAAAAATCGTGTATGGGGGTTAAACTATGGATTGACATTCTACTGTGTGTTTCTCCATTGTTTTGACTATGGTTTGGATATCCATGATTGTTGAGGCATCATCCAAAGTTTAATAATAATCCATTATTGATCAACCCATTGTGGTTGTAATTTTCCCCACATAGGTTGAAGTGCCTATGTAATCCAAGGTGACATCCATGGATTAATGGGATTTTATGGACTGAATTGACCTTAAGTCTATTCTTGGGGAAATAGATTTTGTCTCTAAACATAATTTAGTTCTTATATGGGATATGTAATTTGTTTTAATTTATTTTTTAAAATTGAAAAATTATTATAATAATTTGTTTCATGTTCTTTACTATCACATATCCCACATATTTTAGTTTTATCCAAAGGACAATCTCTAAGAGCATGTTTTAATTTACATTTTGGACAATAGATAACTAAAGATTCCATGTAGAATTGGATTTTACTTGAAGACCATATAATTTAGTATTTAAATGAACTAAAATGTTAGTTTTTAGATTGGCATATTCTTCCATCAATTGATTTACTTCATTATATTTGCATGATTTTACTTTCCTAATGCTTGATTTTGTTTTGGAATAATTATTACATATATCTAAAATATAATAGAATGTTAAAATTATAATATCTCCTTTTCCCATAAAATTCAATTGATTTACTTCATTAGATTTGCCTCATTTTCCTTTCTTAATGCTTGGTTTTGTTTTGGAATAATTATTACATATATCTAAAATCTGATAGAATGTTAAATTCACAATATCTCCTTTTCCCATAAAATTCAAAGCATACCTATATTCATCATATAATCCCTTAATAAAGACAATTTTTACAACCTCTTATTTTAATGGATAACCAATATGTTTATCAAAAATTATAAGTGTATCCAGATAATCTTCCAAACTTTCTTCTTCTTTCTATTGGACTTTGAAGGAATCTTATTTTTTATCCCTTACTCTATTTTATCAAGAAATATATTTTCCATGTATTTATAGAGTTACATGGAAGGTCCATGAACCATCTCATGGCTACCTCCTTAAGTGTAGAAGGGAATAGTTTGAATTTCTAACTATCAGTTATGTAATCATAAGTTTGGCATAGGACTTTGAATTCAAATAGAAATTGAGTTGGACCTTCTAAATATTTACCCCTAAAATTTGGTAGAATTGATGGTGAGATGTTTTCCATTAATGTTTGATCTACTATATCTATGACTATAAGAAAAGAAAATGTTATATCTTGTTGTAATTAAATTATTTTTCCTTTAAGATTTTCTATATTGTCTTAGTTATCATCTATGGTTTCTATTTCTTCCCAACTAATATTATAGGTCCAATTTATTATTTCTTCTTGATCTTAAAAATATTGAGATCCAAAACCTATTATTCTAGATAAAAGATCTTCTAGATTAATTCTTCCTATAGGAGAAGATCTCCCAAATTTGAGTTTTATTATAGGATTTTGTTGTGAGGATGATCTTGATTCTGGTGATGATTCTAAATGTTATTCAAGTTTTTTTTATTATAATTTCATATGTCTCAATAAAAAAAATTATTATTTTCTCTTATGGTCAAAATTAAGGATTTTTGGAGATGAACCTTCCTTTAGCATCTCCAAGTTGGTTCATAAATTATTTTTGTGCTTTCTAATTGGTTTTTTTTTGAATTTTTATTGTAGACCAATAAGGATTACCTTGATAATGCCTATAGTTCCTTGATAATTTTCCAAAAATGAAGTGTATCACTAATCCCTTGATTTAATCAACTTTATTTGTTGATGTCATTCAAACCAAGGGTGGTGTCCAAAGTTGTTTACATCAAGGATTATGGTTGTAGGTCTTAAAAATATGATTGGGGGGTTGGTTATCATTATAAATATATAATCTATCCTAGAAAGTGTTTTCTTATGTAGTAAATAAACTCACTTATAGAAATAAAAACACTTTTTAATCTAATTTACTGAAATAAACACATTGACTAGAATAAACACACTTTTTGTAAGTAAACACACTTACTAAAATAAACACAATTAATAAAATATTGAATTAAATTTTATAAGATAACTTATTGTAGGTTTTTAATTCTATTTATAATTACTATTGTAAACATGAGATAAATTATTGGAAATTGTAAATACATTAATACCATATGAAATATGTTCCTAATTCCTGAGGAGAGTGGGCCCTTACTCTCCTTGTGAATGGGAATGAAATAAGTCTTAGTACTTGAAAATTTATGCATTCTCCATTAAAAAATATAGATTACATAAATGCAACATTAAATCTGTTGAATAAATATATTATTTATTTCTATCTCTCTTCATCAAAATATGAAGATCTATGTATATAATATTTTAACAGAAGATACCTAGATCTTAGTAGTCAATCTCCTCTTATCAAGATAAATCTCATCATTCTAGTGGGTATTTAAAATAGACATTTGACATTCTAGAATAGGAAAATCCATTTATTACAAAATCCACTACATATCTACTAGGAATGGTTGCATATATCTAATAGATTGATTTACTTATTCAAGACTCTGGACACACACACACACACACACACACACACACACACACACACACACACACACACACACACACACACACACACACACACACACACACAAACACACACACACACACACACACACACACACACACACACACACACACACACACACATGTATGTATGTATGTATGTATATAAAGTCTATTTATATATTTACTATTTATTGTAGTACTATAAATAGTAAGTGACCAAAATTATTTACATGTATATATCTTTGGTTTTTCATGCCTAAAACCTATATTGGAAAAGTCCACAGTGAATCTATCAAAGTTTGAAGTAGTTTGGTGGAGTCTAAAGCAATCTGGTGGAGTTTGAAATAATTTGGTGGAGTTTGAAATAATTTGGTGGAGTTCAAAGAAATTCTATAGGGGGTTTTGATAGCATTCCACCCAACTTAGTAACTTCATTATGAACTTCTTCAAACATTGAGGTTTCTTAAAATAAGTTGTTATGAATTTTCTTTGGACTCTATCAAAACCTTTACATGTATATATCTTTGGTTTTTCTTGCCTAAAACCTATATTGGAAAAGTCCACAGTGAATCTATCAAAGTTTGAAGTAGTTTGGTGGAGTCTAAAGCAATCTGGTGGAGTTTGAAATAATTTGGTGGAGTTCAAAGAAATTCTATAGTAGGTTTTGATAGAGTCCAAAGAAAATTCATAACAACTTATTTTAAGAAACCTCAATGTTTGAAGAAGTTCATAATGAAGTTACTAAGTTGGGTGGAATGCTTTGACAAATGAAATTGGTTATTTGAATCAGTCTATAGCTATGGACTGGGTAAGTCTAAAGCTACTGGATGAGTCTAAAACAACAAACTATGAGATTCTATAGATTCTAAATAAGTTTGAATCTTGGTATAAAGAATACTATATGTCTCCAAAATGTTATAATATTTACTATAGGTCACCTTAAAATATAAAAAAAAGGTATTTATTCCTTATAGGTAATTGTACATCTATATATATACAAAATGGAGAGACTAAACATGAAAAGAGGTAGAATTAAATAGTAGAGTTAGTCATTTAGGATTTAGTTACATTAAGTAAGATAAATCACCCTACTTACTACACTAATATTATATAAAAGCCTAATATCCTTGCATTGCTTAGTCTAGAAGAGATATAATCGAAGAAGAACAAGGATAATTGATAGTAATAATGAGCCATATTTTGGACTCATCAATCATAACCCTAATTTAATGATAGAATGACACATTTTTATATTTCATTTAGGTAGCTAGTTCAAGTATATAGAATTATCAATACACATCACTCCTTACTATGTCAAGTTAGTGTAGTGCTCATTGATCCCACTAATATTAGAGTAATATATGAACATCCCTAAAATCATTTATAATGATAGAAGGGATGAATAAACATGTGTTCCCCATACTCATTAAATTTATTAATTTATCTCAATAAATATTATGATCTGAAAACTCAAGGAGTCCCACCACCATCAACCAAAATAAAAAGGGGCTTGTTTCTAAAATCTATAATGAATGCTAAATTTAGAAATGACTAACATCAACTCTCACCATAAACTCAAATTTTAATCCACATGATTTAAACCCGCCAATGTCATTATTATAGAAGACATTGGAGCACTACAAGATCTTATTGAGGAGGGATTTACTATTTTTCATTGTCTGCATGCTCAAATCATTGTGAACCCTTTGTATCAAATTCACTCCTTAAGCCTAGAGTATACCCTATGCTCAATAATTCTACCACCTAGAATTAACATAGTTCAATAATGGTGTCTTCATCCTCAAATCCTAGAGTAGAACTAGAGTACCCAAATTCTACTTTACTATAGGGCATAACCCAATTTTATCACTACAATGAGATATTTAATATGGTTTATTATATTCATTTACCAAACATAAATGATGATACCAAAGATAATATCAAATACATAGATGAACTCATCATAGTAAGAGAATAGAGACTCCACATAGTTATATACAAACCTAAGGTTGTCCCATGTGTTGACATTTTCATAAACCTATTACTCTCCTCAAATTATATCTAGGATAATGTGATGTCCACAAATATTAGGTTTTAAATCTAGATATCTCTAGTCCTACATTCATAAAACATTATAACCTCCTAGAGTACAATAGGACCTATGATAAGGAGTTATTGGATGCCTAGATGTAGAACTAAAACATCTATGACATCCTTAGGCACTGGTCATAGTACCTACATCATTAGGTAAAATATGAGAACCCTAATTTATACATAATCATAACCTTTAGGGAAGGTTTATGCATGAGCATGATCTTTATTAATTGCTTATATGGGGAAAGTGATATAATGCACATCAACATTTTTTGGGTTCCTATTCATAATGTCATCTTGAAGGGATAGGAGATGTACTATTTTAAGATATACATCACGTTCATCCTCACCATGTATGAGAATGGGGTTTGTGTAATCATAAATTTCTACATGATTTCAAATATAGTTGATGCCTTTTTCACCACCTTAAATTTATAGTACTCAACATTTCCTCAATGGGTATCGATGGGATATGTGGTGGATGTCATTTTATAAAAACTCTTTATCCACCACATCTAGAACCAAATCTAGGACACATGTGAGAATTTATATATTTTCATGTATTGTGTCATAAATTAGAGACCCATTTTGAGGCTCTTCAATGTGATTAAAGCTTCACTATGGCCCATTGGTGCCTATTGGTAATATAATGCTAATACCATAATCAAATTAGAAGGAATTCAATGGATCCTCCCTTGTTACCTTACATAGTCCTAGACCACATTTTAGAGAAAGATATTTCTTAATATCTCTACAGTGGTGTAGTTGTAAACTTTATTGGATAGAGATAGAAGTCATATATGCCATTCTTAGTGATAATTTTATTCTAGAAATACAAGAATATTCCCACACATAAATTCATTACCCAAGATAAGGACTCTTATAAACTAGACTCGATATATAATAGGTAGTGGAATCCTAATATAGTAGTATAAGACCATGTGGTGAATAAATAGGATATGCTCAACATCACTTATCACAATTATTCCCATCCTAATGTTGAGATTGATGTCAAACCTCTAACAATGTGGAGGTGGTCATAAATATTGAAATAACTCATCTCCTAAAGGCTTAAACTCTGACTCAACCATCTCTCAATTTGAGATGAGTTCCTCCACATCAAGAATCACTAAGCCAACCATTAAGGTTGTAGTGACCATAAAGAGACTCTCAAGGTATATCTTACAAGGAGTCTTAATATATACCACTCTAATAGCCTTAGCATCTACTACACTTGTGTCTTCTCTCTATGTAATCAAACCTTAAGTAGCTTGTGCTCTCAAGTTTGATAGTAATCTTGAATCTATCCTAACTATGAACTAATCTATTTCTACCCTAAGAGAATCCACCCCAATTATTGGTAGTCTAATTGTTGTCACTTGTATTTTCACCCTTTAAGGATATGTCTTATCTCTCCACATACAAGTGGAATAATTTAAACACTTATAGGTTATGGGTAGACTAAGAATGAGGTGATTCTCTAGATAGGGCTAGCTCCCTTGATGTACCATTTTTAGATCACTACTACACCTATGCTTGTGAGGGAAAAGGGAGATAAAACTAAAGGTAAACTATCCTAAAGGATATGATACACCAATTAGTTGATTAATTCTAGCCAATTTCAGGTTATACATGAGAACAAGGGACTAACTAAACATACACTTCTCTAATTTAAATATTCTCACATCAGTATTTAATTATGAGGTTATGGTAAATATTTAGGCTAGGAGGATTATATAACAGGTATATAATGACACTATTGAATACATTAACTCACTCAACCTTGATACTTAATAGAATACTCACATGACCTACAAGAAGAAGTTACAAATAGGTGAGAAAATGAGATAACAATGTTAAGGAAACCATAGTCGTCACTAAGCAAGATCCATCATTCAAGTAACACACTATAAATAGTAGTAAAAGAGGTAAAAATAGTATTATTTATTGATATAATGGTATGGAAATGATTAGGGCTTCACCATACTCAAGTGGATCATTGTTTATAATTGCCAAAATGGCTATTTCTTATAGAACTTGAGAGAGAGAAGAGAAGAAAGAAGTCCAAAGGTTGAAAGGACACTTGTCAATATAATAAAATGAGTTAATTATGGATGAGAATGTAATGTGAAACTAATCATGTAAATTTAGGAAGCAAAAGTGCCACCCTAAGTCATGAAACTCTTGAAATATTGTGTGAAATTCCCTTTGTTGGCTTATAAAATTGCCTTCATGATTTAATATTATTTGAACATCCCAAAACTAATTATGGATATGTCTAATGATTGGAATAAGAAGGAAGGGTTTAATAAATTATTTTACATGAATTTTTTTAGTCTTGATCATCTAGATTCCTCTAAAAGTGGGTTGTCACCATCTATAGTCAAATAAAACCCCTATTTCACACACCTTGTACACTTGGATTCCAAAAGTTCATAATTTTTCCATGTAAATTCCTAAAAGGTAGTTTATGAAACTTTTAAATACCCTCCATGGCCTTAGAGGCATCAATCACACCTTAAAAGGCCATCCACTTGAAGTTCTCATCCTTCTCACCACCATGTTCATTATGCCAATTTTGACTCATTTAGATGAGAGCTATTTTATAAGCACTTAGGATTTATTAAAAGAAATTAAATGTACATGAGGAGTTATATTAAGTCTCAATATTCCTTCTAAAGTTTATTTCATCTCTTGAAACCTCCTAACACCTTCATAATGCACAAAATTATCATAAATACCCTATTTTTTACTCCATCCATATAATTCCATATATATAATCATAATGGTATGGATAAAAACTAATTTCCATACAACATCCAATCACTTTCATGGTCAAAATAGGCCATTATAGTAGCTTCATATCCTCATTTCCTTCATCAAGTCATTTTAAGGGTTTAGTAAGGGTTTGGCCTGTTTTACCCTCTTAGCCATTTTTAATAGAGATTTGATGTTGGAACTACCAAAAAATAAAAATATATTAGTTTTTAATACATCCATAAACTTCCCTAATGTCCTTTAATCCCATGCACAACCTCAATGGAGATGTGAGCATCTCAAGTTGTTCACTCGAGCTCTTTCTTCTATTTACACAAGACTAATGTTGGTTCTATCCCAAATTGGATCTATATGTGGTTCACATATATATAATTAGTTTTTAAACCTTTATTATGATCCAAAAATCATGTTAAAATAGTCTAATAATCATATATAAGGATATAAGTGTAAGTGACTTCCCATTTGGTCACTAGGACAAACCCTACCTTTTAGGCTTGATTATAACCTTAGAGTTATAGGACACCCTATTGAGATTATCCATTATGTTCTTGATTAATCATGTTTATATATGTGTACTTAAAATTATCACACATTTTTTCCATGTCTAATGAGACTCTAACTCACTTGACCATTGTCATTCTTTAGTGCTTATTAGTTTGTGCATAAAGAGAGTGCCCTCTGTCTGAGACAAAATAGAGGGAAGTTGCCCTACTTTTATAGAACAAGTAAGTATTTTGGGGATTATTAAGGTCTTATATATTCTCTATACCAATTTTAGTCTCTTTTTATTATGATTTTTGCTCCTAAATTCTCAAAGACCTAAGGTAGACTTCTATGAAGGTAGATTATGTAGGGTGTTAATATATAGACTGTGTTTTATTTGATATGAGTCATTTCTATATTAAATATCCACTATGATAGTGTCATGAGGATATTATTACCATAATTAATGTATTATAGTCTTAATTTATCCCTCCAACCTCTCATGTACCCTTCCATACACTTGAACTCAGAAGACTGTGTATAACCCTAATTATATTTTGCTTCAAGATACTACACCTATAGGTGTTCTTGCCTATTTTAAGTTTGAGATAATTTACAAAACATCTTAAGAGTTATTTTGAGTCATTTTATGTTTGATTTTATCCATTATATTTACCTTAATTATTCTATACCATTACTTAGGACTTCAAACCTACTAATTTTATGACAAAGTCAAATAGAGTCAACTATGTTTGGAAAAAATGAGATCCTATAGGTGTTAGTTGACCATGTTATAATCTAATAATAATTTATAAATACTTAAATTTAAGCCTCAAGGTCACTTATTATTTTTTTATACCTATGTTCACTTGTATAGGCTTATATCATTACATATACACCTTATTTAGCTCACTGTCTACTTACTCAATTGTAGGTGAGCATTTCCTTATGAAAGGATACATATAGGTGTGAAAGAGACTTGAAACATCACCATTAAACACCTATTGATGATATTTTATATCATAAATTTCACTTTCACCATTTGGAATCATTCACATATATTAGCATGGTCTATTTTTGCAATTTTAGGTGAAAAGGACTCTTTTGGCTCAAACCTGTAGGTGATCATTGCTTATGTTTAATGCATAAACACATAACTTTGAGGTTTTAAATAGTAATTCTTCCTTAGTCACCTTCTCTCCAAAATTTCCAAAGTAAATTTCATATTTATGGAATACAAGGTGAGCATTTTAGGATGCATCAAAATTATTGACAACCCTAGTATATGACCCTACCAAAATGGCCTAGGTGTTTTGTTCTATGTTTTTAGATACTTAATCCCTAAATACAGTCATTACACCTTTAATCATAGTTCTTGATCTAATATACTAGGGTAAAACTCAAAATAGGTCTATTATGTTTTATACACAAATTAGGACTTCAAATAGGGACCCATATTTTTCTCCAACACCTCTATATGATATCTCCAACTCTCTAATATTACCACCTGTAAGTAGATCCTGCAATATACAGTTATTAGGGAATATTTCAAATAGTGAACATTGTATGGTTTATAACCCATATTAGCCTTTATCAAAGTTATCAAATTTATTATCTTCATCTTGGAGGGGTTGAAACTTGTTTCCCTACTCCCACTCTAATATGTTCATTCTTTGTTGAAACACCTATAGGTGCATTATCATATATAGGCAATAAAGTACAAATATGGATAGTGCACACTATGATTGGACTTAAATGGGTTATAATATTATCTAAAAACCTCCAAATTCACTCTTTACACTTTAAAATATTTTAATCAGGTGTCAATACCTTCTTCTAACGTGACTTCCTCCATGAGAACACCTATAGGTGCATTTTCTCAATTATATGAATGTGTGGGTGACTATGTATGGTAGTCATAGTCAATTTTATAGAAATTTAAAGGCATTATTGATTGATATTACCATGATAAGTTGTTAATAATTTTATAAACTCTACCACAAATCCATAAATGTGTCTCAAGGCTTTGTATGCTTCACTTGGCTGACTATGTATGGTAGTCATATGGTAACTTATTGTATGGTACTTTATGACTGCATCTTCATGGAGTATTGTTTTGAGAATGAATCTATAATTTAAGGAAAATAACATTAGAAACATTAAGACACGCCATAACCATACTTTAATACCATTACCAAGACATGAAGATGTTGGAAGTGGTGGAAACATGCATGTTACATAAAAAGGGACTAATCTACAAACCTGAGGTGATTGGCATTTTATATAAAATCCAAACTTGAAAAAAATGATGGGAAACATGTGAGAGTATATTACAAGACCTCTAGAATCAATTTCAGAAATTGGACTATAAATATTTTTTCAAACCAAAGCAAAACCTATAGGGTGCATAGATTAGAAAGCAAAATAAATAATCTAACTTCTTAGGAATGGTTCATAAAGAATATACCACCATTCCTATATAACCAAACATCAAATGCAATATGACTAAGTGTATAAGACACCCCAATATCTTTTTTCTTGAAACCTCTCTTACTGACTGTACTAAGCACAAACCTAAAGACCATTTTTGCTTGCCAATATTAGTGAAGGAGAGAGAAGTAGTTTTCTTTATTTATTTGAGATTATGATAATATTGATCACTAGAATAAGTTTTTGGAAGAAAAAGATAAACTATTGAAGTGTCCTCAACTATAGGAGTCTATATAATTATATACACCTCATTTAATACTTATTTTTTCAAGAAAATTGCCCTTTTTTGAAAAACCTACCACTTTTTAGTTAGAAATAGTTACTTAAGACATAATAGGACACATGGAATGTGATTCAACCTTTTAAAACCTTCACATTTCCTAAGGTTGTATAAGTCATTTAATTCTCCATTTAACCCCCAAAATGACTACAAAAGACAAGGATTAAAATGACTAAGGCTAATATGACATGAAATGACCTATAATACACCTTGTTACATAATATTATACCCCTAATACACCTTAAAATGAATTTTTTACCTATAGGGGTCCTAACTGGATTCGTAGGGTCAAATTTAGTCAACACTAATGTAACCCTTAATATCTCCCCTAGTTCTCTCCATCTTAGTGTAGCCTACCCTTGTTATGCCTCCCCCTACTTAGGTCATCCCAAGTGCCCAATTCCCTTCTTCTCTTTCAATTTTGACCTCGATTAACATCCCTAGTGCCTAAGTCCCCTTTATTTATCCCACATCCTAATTATGGCCCTCGTCTACCCCACTAGCATGGTTTGCACCCTCCATGATCTTCAACTCAACCCCATAGGTCATCTCAGCTCCTAGTAAATTTTAAATTCCCAAAGCTCCCATATTCTTTGTAACACTATAAATTACAATTAACACTCTAAAAATAGTCTTTCTAATTATTTAAATTACTCTAGTGGCTCCTATTACTTTAATTTTTTTATAATTTCACATCTCTCACTAATTTAGCCACATAATTAGGGTTGAATGTAGTTGTTCTACATTAAAAAATTTCATCATGGATTGCTTACACTATTGTTGATTTAGTTCTCACATAATAGATAGACCCAAGTAAGATGAAAAAGAAGATGGAGAAAAATTTTGGTCCTAAATAACCTATGCATCCTTCAATAATACCTATAAATCCTTCTTGGCCTCCTCTTTCCCTCACCTTAGGTCCCCAAGGATTTGAATTTGACTAACCAATTTCATTATTTACATTGAATACTCAACTCTTGGGTACCATTGGTCTTTGTATATCAATGATCCTTGACCAATGGTAGTCTAACATGTTTCCCTAAGCCTCCTCTTTTATAATTCCTCACTTTTCCCATGTGTTTCCCCTCCTTATTCCATTCAATTATTCATTCCCCCCTCACTCTTACCTCCTTCAACATTTCCTCCACATTCCATTTTAGCTACCATCATCCCTCCTATTCCACCTTCCATTACCTTGGGGACATTAGCTAGGCCAAGTTGGGTTAGGCCCATTAAATCTTTAGGTGCATAGATATCATAGATGGTCTACCATGAGGACAATAACATCTAATTATAGTTTGATTATAACTTAGGGAAGATGAAAAGGTTACACACATAAACTTTTACTCGTGAAGGCAACCTTGTAGTATGAATAACTGAGTAGGATCTCTTCTCCCTCAACAAAATGAGGATTATAACTAGAGAACAGAGGGTAGTATAAAACAAAGTCTTAGTTTTATAAGACACTAATGAGTTATAAAAATATATGATGAAGTATTTTAAGGGGAAAGTTATGACTCTAGAGTCCCATTTTAGGAAAACCTTTCCCACATATCATGTTAGCAATGTGAAAGTAACACTTAAGAAGTTATTCATAACCTTTGGGGAAGTGATTGGAACTTTATATAAAAGAAAGAGAGATTCTCCAAAGATACCAAAATTTCCTAGATGGGATCATTTGTATGGATATCAAGTGCAAGAATTTGTTTGCTTTCATTCACAAGGTCATGTTCTCAAAGTTAAAATTGACGTCCCTCATGGACTTAACCTTTTATTAGAATTTAGAATGTAGCATGAACACCTCCATTAATGACTATTTAAGAGATGATCAAATGACCATTGGGCCTTTATAAAATATTAGAGACCATATCTTATTTTACTTAAATAATGTTAGCATCAATATTATTTTTCAACTAGAGGGTACTTTACTTGGGATGAGTTTGAAGTACACTTGGAAATTTTTGACAAATCTATGAAGATAAAGGTGGTAAAATCCAACAAGACTATAGAAAAATATATCTTGGATCTCACCATCTAGTCTACAATGAGCATCAACTAGGTCAGTGAAGTGAAAGTCTCATTCAAGGATCCTCTCAAGGCACACAACAAGCTACTAACTCAAGAATAAATTTTCTTTTGAGAACCACCTATCAACCTACATAAGATTGACCATGAGGCCATCTTGGTGGACCAGTCATTGGAAGCTTTATAGGGTGCTCAAAATAGATTTAGAGGTGGTCTACCATCGAGCTAAAGCTAAATAACTTTTTGGTCCTAAATTAGAATGTGTTATTAAACTCTGGGATCCCCTTATATATTTTTTTATCTTTTCTAGGACTAAATTTTCAATCATTGGGTTTTTATAACTATTTTTTCCATGGTGATTATGAGTGTGACCTCTTACTACTATGATTTTGTCCCATCTCTCATATATATATATATATATATATATATATATATATATATATATATATATATATATATATATATATATATTTCTGCAACTATTTTAAAAGGGTCAACATTTTTATAGTTGAATTCTTGAAATACTAATACAAGTTCTTATTTTTCTACTCACATGGATTTTTTATTTTCATGAATGTCTTAAAATTTATATGATTTACTAGATATATTATGTTAAATAACTAAACCATGTATTTTTATAGGTGTATGCATTGATCAGAATGAGATTTGAGATATTCTCACTTGTTCTTTGAGTTATTTAAACTTACATAGATCTATGTGTGTTTAGTAGTAGGTTCCATATGTGTTTATTTATAAGAGGATTCTATAATCAAGCATTTTAATTTCCATTTGACTCCCTTCCCTATGGGGCTAACGTCTAAACTTTTTGAAACTCATCATCTAATGGTAACATTGTAATTGGGCACATTCTCAGTTCCTGAACATTGATGTTATTTAATAATTTAGAGAGCATCCTTTTATGCATTACCCTCTTTCCCTTTGATGTTTATTTGTTACCAACTTATTTTCCCCAAATTTTTCAAAATTGTGAAGTGAATAAAATTAGGGATCAAAAAGTAAATTTATTGATATTTATTTGGTTAGGTGTGAATGCATTATATGTTAGTGAGAAAATGGGAATTAAACCACTAGTGGTAGCACTATATTTCTTGGATATCTATTCTAATAAATATATTTAATGGATCCCAATACTTGAATTTCATGCCTTGGATTATCTCAGTAGTAGTCCTAAAATGGGAGGACATAAGTCCATTTATTATTTCTTGAGTTTGTTTAGCATATAAATCAATATATGCACTTATAAGAATGAGATCATTCATTAAACAAAAATTCCAATCAAGCCCAAAATTCCATTAGTTTTGAAGTATGAGTTTATTAAGCTTCTCATATTAGGGTTCATAAAATCTATGTATTATTTTAACTAGATTTATAAAATCACTCTTTTTTATAAAAAAATAGAGATAATATCACGATATGCATCATTTTCATGATATTAACATGGAATGTCCCAAATATAGTTTCCCTCTCCCTTCCATTGATGTTATTGTTAATGTTATGATATGTTGTTATTTTTATACCTTATAAATGGCTTATTTAGAAATAACTAGATATGAATCTCAGATAAATATCAAATAAAAACCTCATTTATTACACCATGGGTAATGTTTTGCTATGTATTCATCCCATTCAACCTTAAAACACTAGGGAAATATATCAAAGAAACATGGATCATACTTTCTATGATATCATCCATAAGATAGTAGAGGTTTATGTAGGTGATATTCTATGAAAATAAAAAAGGATTGAAAATTTAAAGGAATTACACATTATTATTACATATTTGATCAAATATGGTGTCACCCTAAGTCTTGATAAATGTGTATTTGGAGTCACAAGAGGAAAAAACATTTGTTATATCATATCTCCACATACAATTGATATTGACCTAGCCAAAATTTATGAAATATTATATATGTTCCCCTCTTCCTCATAGATTACTCAAAAATTAGGTCATTCCTATGGAAGTTCAAGGAAATTCAATGGTTTATACCTGATGTTACTTACATGTTTCATAAAATCAATATTATAATAACAAAGGTGAGTGTATTAATTTAGATGAGTGATTGCCAAGTATTTTTATCAAAAATGGGAATCATGTGAAAACCCTAAATGCCAACACTATATTAAAAATGAAGAGAATAATATAATAATTAAAACATTCAATAATTTGGAACTATTGTATTCTATAAAATTACAAAAAATAGAAGTGTAAGGAGAAAAAAGACTTATCTAAAAATTGTGCCTTTGATTATAATTGAGATCTAAAACTTACTATGTAGAGAGATTTGGTTACCAAAATCATGATTATGGAATTAGATCTATAACTGGATAATATCACTAGGAATATGACACTATAGGATGGAATTTTTATCCAAAATAGGGCATTCATATCCACTTACAATGAGTAGATTAGGTTTTATGGTTTCTCTATGCTTTTGTATATAAATCCTATACCTAGTGTGGGATCTTACAATCACTTGAAAATACCTCTGTGTAACTAATTTCATTTTGAAAACCATAGCTCCTTGGCATGTGAATACCAATGTAAATCATTGGGGAAAAATGATTTGGCATTTAATTTAGGTGATACCTCAACACCACATGTGTTGAGTGCTACCTATATACCAATACTCTGAAGAGGGATCAAACTTCATGTACTTATCTCATGCTATAGTGGTGTGTGAATAACTAGTGTAATGTGTTAGATGTTGGTTCAATATTGATGAAATTATATTCCTTAACCATTAATTTTGACCTATAGGATGTATTCAAACTTGAGCTATAATCTACTAGGTTATATGTAATAAAAATTGGGAGAACTAGATATTCTACTCTTAGTGTACAAATGTGATCCTAGTGATTTTAATGTGGAATCTATTTATGTGTAAAATGGTTTGAAAAGTGTTTATATATTCATATAATTAATAATAATTATAATGGGGCCCATTAAAGATATGGTTTGACTTTCCTCTATCTTTAAATTTGGAAAATTAGTCATTACTTGTAAAGAAGATAGGCAGGGGGAAAGGACACTAGAGCAATGTGTTATATTACCCTAGGGCACTCTTGTCCAATGGGTGATTTTATAATGTTGAGTGTTAGGCATGTCCTAAAATTTGTCTAAGGTTGATATGGATAGGGATAAGTTAATTTAGGGGCCATATATCAACTTAGAAGAGTGTTTAAGGTGGTCAAAATGATCAAAATGGGCCTTAAGATAGGTTTAGAGTTAAATGTGTAATAGAGTGGTCACAAGTGAATGGTTTTAGCTTAAATTTTAATTTTACATGTCTAAATTTTCCCTTTTTTTATTATAGTAATTAAAAATATATAAATTACTAGAGTAAAATGAAAAATAAGGTGTACCTAAACATACCTATGAGAAGGAGTTTTAGTTGTAGGCCCCAACATTGAACTATGATCCACACAAATCTATAGTGAAACATATGTAATATTAATCTTTACATAACATGAATATCAAAAGTAAAATATAAAAATATAGAGAGTGATAATGAATGAATACACTTGATTGAGTATGTGAATCATTATGCCTTTTCTAGTGCAAAAATTGGTGATTGTGGTGTGTTGGGTGTTTTTATTAACATTGAAAATATTGGATTAGATTATACATGCCCAAATATTAATCAATAAGTGGGTGATGTAAGGAAATAAAGGTGTGATTGACTCCATCATCATTATCCCATAGTAGTAAAGTGTTTCAAGAATATATATATATATATATATATATAGTGACAACATTGGTGTAGATACTGGTGTAAAAACTAATGTAGATATTGGTCAAAATAACAAACCAACTACTACATATATAATAAGGTTTAATTTTGGTGAAAAAATAGTGAAAATATTTATTATAATATGGGTCTATTGTATACAATGTGGAGAATAACATGAATTATCATTCCATCTATGAATCTAGTGCAAATAAGGAATAAATGTGTTGTGCACATGCCTACAACTAATATATGGTGTAAATAGATTATAATATTGATTAAAACAATCATGATTATAAGAACACACTATTATAAGTAAAACCACTAAGAGGGTAGGTGAATCAGTGTGTAAACATTTCATTCAATTCCATTCATCATTATTTAACCATTCAAGCTAACATAGAGATATAACAATGTACAATCAACCATGCAAACAAGTATGAAGTAGACTCATAACACATGAAAATAATAGATATGTGGGAAAACCTCATGGTGGATAAAACCCACTATAAAACCACTTGGACTACTATACTATAATAAATGAAACAACATTTAGTGAGGCATTAACCCCATAAGAAGCACCAACCCCTCACTAGTTAGGCACCAACCCAACTATTCCCTTAGTAATATCTAACGTTTAAGGAGGATAAAAAACCCTAGGTGAATTGAAACTAACACATAAACTTCATATACACTTATTAAAGCTCCAAACTATAAGGTAGCTCTATCTCCCTCTTGACCTAGCACCAACCCAGCCAAGGCAAACTTAATCAACTCAAGACCCCTTATTGCTCTCTCAATTGATGGTGATCTCTTCTTCAAATATATATTATATATCCTAAAATATAATCACTATAATATACCTATAACACAATTATAATGAATCTAATTATTATTTCTCACCTCCTTCATCTCACTTAAACCTTCTACCCCTCTCAAATAGCCTTCTAGGCTCTCTTGTTTCAACATGCCTCTTATAGGATCATTAGGTCCATTGACCTTATCATCCACCTATAGAATATTTTTTAGATGTTAAAAATGGTATATATCTTGTTTTTATGTTCTTTAATTACCTACTTATTCTCCTCTAAGTTATCCTTTTATTCTCTTATATTCACAACTCTCTAACTAGCTCAAATAGGCTAATTAACCCTTATTTTTGTAGACATCGCTCGATATTACCCATATTGGTCATCCAAGATCATTTAAAATTTTTGATTATCCTTTTAATAGGTCAAAAAACATGTTACACAAGTTATAAAATCACTACATGGGTTTTTCATACCCATTAAAGGCCAAAACCTCTATTAGGCCTAAAGGAGACCAAATGCAATTAGGTCTATCTTAAGAACACGTTACTAATCTGACTTATTAGACCATATTGAGTCTATATAAAGGATTTAAATATATCACATATAAAAAAAAATATAACATTTGTATAATTCACATAGGTACACACCACCTATAATTCAAATTCACCACTTGAACCATGTTATTAGGCCTATTCGCCATAGCCTATTATACACAAGAAAAGTTTGTCTCTCATATTGGAAGTAAATAATAAAATTTTACAAATAAAATACTAAAAAAAATAAATTATTAGATAATTAATAACCTCATGTTCACCACCATGTCCATTTTACATCACCAAACAGGCCAAAAGGCCTCAAACCACCTCTTACAACATGACCACTTAGAATGATCAAACACTACCAAAGTACAATCAAGAACATTTGATCACCAACATATACATATGAAATTATCATGAATAAAAAAAAATTACCAAGAAACTTTTATACTTATATAAAATCTCCAGATTCAATATATTCTTCAACTATGAGCAAAACACCCCAAACTCATCTCTATAATATGACCACTTAGAACTGTCATCCTACTCCAAAACATAGTCATGTCAAAGTTTATATTTATTAATTTAAAGGATAGTTTCATGACTTTTAATCCAAATTAATGTATCTTATATGAATTATAATTCAATATCCAATGGATATATCATATATTTTGGTGTTAGTTATTGGTTTGACAAACCAATTTATTATCTCTCTCTTACATAGTGCTCACACAACCAGATAAATCATTTTGGCTTTCACATATCATCAGAATAAAGTTGTATCTCCATATTATATAAATAATGAATAAGTAATTTTTAACTAAAACATAAATTTAAATTTTATTATATGTAATTAATTTTTTCATAGGGTCTCACACTTTTCATTTCACTTGGTAGACCTAGAACACTCATTTTACTTTAAGACACAGTCATGATTAACATGACTTCTAATATTTTTAGGAATACTCCAATGAAAATATAATGAATTTATATTATCCTTATACATATTTATCTCAAATATCATAAAAATATATAGATTTAAAATGACAAATATAGAATAAACTGATCAACCTTTGAACATTACTTTTTCATTATCTTCACTCACACAAATAGGTTACTTTGAGATCACCTTCTTGCTTATATGTGGGAATATTTAAAAATTATAAAAAAATCTAACATGATTTATAGGTATTAAAAACATAATTCAAATAATTTAAATCATTCCTAATCATCTGAAACTAATCCCTAAATGCATTCTCACTTTGTCAATTTTTTTCATTATTTCACCATTAGCCTAGTCTAATGATAGGTCAAATTTATTGAAAAAAATAGTTTAAATAGAGGATATAAATTTTTAAAATACCATCATGAAAAACAAAAACAAGTCTTTATATTCAACCTCCATCCACTTGTATGCATTGACCTAGTCAACACTACCTATACATCAAATTATTTAGAAACAAGTATATTTTTGTAGCTTTCACTCACTAACATGACAAAACACTACCACATAAATATTATTTGAGGATTAATATATAACATAAAATAATTAAAAAACACTTTAAAATCCATTTTGGGCCATTATCAACAATACTTAACCAATCGGGTCACTATGAGGGTTTTGAGAGTGTTTTAGACCAATTTTAGTTTTAGTGATTGTTAATATAGTATTTACATTTAAATTAAAAATAATGATTTGAAATATTATATAATACCCTTTTCCATCTCTCCCAAATATATTATGACACCATGCAAAGGTTACATGTGCCAATGAGCATCAACAAAACCTTCTCAGGCTCTCGTCTCTTCATTCTACATGCACAAGAGACCTCAAAACTTGTTTTATTTCTTTCTCCTTCAATATATGACCTTAAAATTCATATAAATGATTTATAAAAACTTTAAAACCTCATTTCATGCTCACATGTTCTCTATTAACTTGAAACCTCAACTTGACCCTTCATTTGGCCACACTAGGTCTCTATGCATGTTAGGTCTTTGAACTCCCAGTAAAGTTCAGTCCTTGAAAACACTTATAAACCTATTGTATTGATATTATAACCTCATACACATTTATAATTTACTGATACAAATATAATTTACTACAAACCTTGTTTATACAAGTCTCACACTTCTCTTCTCAACAAACTATAAAGTTTGTGTCTTCACACTAGATCTCTCATGAAAGGACTAAGCCTCAATACCTAATATTGGAGCTATTTTGAAGACATATTAACCTTATATAAATGTTTGAAATAGTTTCCAAAATTCTCTAAAATTATCTACCACTGATTACTTACCTTAAAGTTGAAATAAATCTGTATCATCACCATGCCTCTAGTCTAATCATATATACCTTCTAGGTACCATACCTCTTAGATAACCTCCTAAAATTATATATGCATTCTAAAACACATTATAATTCCATTCCTTAATCAAATAATTCCACAAAAAATCATAAGTTTGAGCTCACTATGCTTCATAAGACATTCCATTAGGTCACCATACCTCACACTAGTAGGCTCAAATAGTCAACCTCATCCTCAAGATTATTTTAACATCAATGATAGGATTAAGCACATGACAAAAATCAAAAAATTCAATAAAAACCTATTTAAAAAATATAACATGTCATGCATGGTTTCCCCCAAACCGAGAAAATCTAAGACTATGAAACTACTAAGTATTGATCTAAGTAAAGTGGGTTTTAGAAATTTTGAAAATGCTTATTTTTTAGGCATAGTACAAATCTATGAAGGACACTATAGTGGTGATCTCATATCCAATTTTTCACTCATGTCTAAAATATTTTTTTTCGTGATTTTTGATCTTGAAACTATGTCAACTATGTAACCAATATTAAATCTTGTCTATGCACTGATTTCAGAGGGTCAAGTATCTAAGACAAAGCTATGTGAATTACCCCTATTTTTAAGTGAGTATTTGAGTCTACATAGGAACTTAACTTAAAATAAAAGGTTATGAAATAATTTTTTATGATGTGAAAAATGTAAATCTAATTAATAATTACATCATGGAAAAGCATGGCATCTATGTGTATGTAAATTGAGCAGAGTAATAATGTAATATGCATGTGAAAATAATAATTCACAAAAATTATGTCTAGATATATGTGAAAATGAAGCACATAAATAAAAAATCAACTAAGTATATAAACTAAATGGAACTATTTAATGATGAATTCATGATGTCCATCATGGCATTGGAATGGGTGGGGTTTGTTATGTCCATCATGGCACATAAATATAGGAAAAATAAAGAAAAGTGTCATAGCCATGATGTACACAATGAAAGAGTACATCCATAACACATAAAACACATGATAGAAGGCAAAAGGCCCACAAAAAGGGACATGTTCAAATGTCACTCACTCAAATAGAAGACACATACAAAGGCATGTTCAAATTCCCTCACACACATATAAGGAAATAATTGAGGATTATATCCATATAGGACATGTTAAAATATAAACATGCACAAATAGAAATCATGAACAAGGGCATGTTTAAATGTCCTCACATGCATACAATCAAAGATATGAAAATGACATATTCAAATTTATTTAAAGTAAATAGAGAGGTGCATACAAGATGTAAAGCTAGGAAAAGAAATATAAAAAGCATGCATGATTATGTATTTTTGATCAAAAAGTTCTAAGTTTAATATTAGTTATATTAAATAAATCAGATAGGTAAAGTGAGTGAGAAATATCATAATATGTAATACAATGTAAAGTAATAAGCATGTGGGTAA
Organism: Torreya grandis; assembly: GCA_037957365.1. Classification (NCBI taxonomy): domain Eukaryota; kingdom Viridiplantae; phylum Streptophyta; class Pinopsida; order Cupressales; family Taxaceae; genus Torreya; species Torreya grandis. Next base: position 121,578 of record JARHVA010010568.1, read on the forward strand.
GATAAGGTGGGAAAAAAAGGATAAAACCTATGTTTACCATGCCCCTAATGAGATATCTAATTAGTGTACATGTTGTAATAAGACTATGTTTAATATATAACTAAGTGTTGATAGTTTGAGCTGACTAGGACAATAGTGGCGTGAGAGACACTAGATCAGGCCACTCGTGTCTATATGCAATTTTTATGTATAATAGTAAAAGTACCTAAAACTAAGTTAGATATTGATATTGTACATAATTTTCAATCACTCATGTACACTGATGAATAATTTATGATATAAAACTACCTAAAACAAGTATCAAATATTGTGCACAATTTAATTGGTGTATGACAAAGTACATATAAGTATTCATAAGTCCTAATTTTGGTATATTTTATGATATTTTACTTTTTTATATCTTTGAATATATATGAATGGAAATATTATACATAATAACTAAGATGATAGTAATTGATCAGTCTTGTAAAGGACTCACCATAAATTGGCCATGTGTCAAGAAAATAAATTATGACCTTTCATGAATGGAAAATTGGGTGTTATGGTGACTGAACTGATCTCAATGGAGGATATGATGTGGACCACCAACTGTGTTATAACTATCATTACCATATTGAATATCTTAAACTATGGGTATATTTGGATCTCATATTGAACTAGGTGAAGCTTGTTCTTATGCCTTATGTAAAGTTTCATGATACTTTATAATACAAATCAATGATGTGTCTTAGTAGAGAGTGGTTCTCTAGAATTTATGATAATTCTATGTTGAAGGGGACTCTCTAAGATAGGCCATTTTAAAACTATAGATATCTACTATGAACATATTTGAGTATTTTGTACCTTTTTAGGTGACATAATTAAGGGCTGATATATGATAGTTAAATCTTTATATGGTAAAGAGTGTATACACACAATATTTTTAAACTTTATCTATTACTAATGCTTTCTTTCTTCAAAAAACCTATATAATATCAATATCTCTGAGTGCATGCCTTAAAGGGTGCACTAGGAGAGGAGTTAGTAAATATTTGGTGCTTTATTGGATTGTTGGCCCCTATACCACTACCTAAAACCACTACAAACTACCCTTTTCTTATTACCTAAGAAATAAAAACCTATTTATTTACTCCCTAAGTAATTCACTACCCAAAATATAACTTAATAAAATGCACCTTTTTCTCATTTTTTATACTATGTTAATCTAGTTGAACTTACTATGAATTTAGCACATGTTACAGAACTCTATTAGGCCAAGTTGACCTAGTGTAAGGCATAATGGCTCTATTTCCTACCAAATAAGGTTAACTCGACTGACCTTACTAGTTAAATTCCTAGGATGGTTTAGGTTCAATACTTAGCTATAAATATTTTATTATCTTCATTTATAAAAGTAGGATCATTAAATTTCACATCATTACATCTCAAAAATATGCTTATACTATCATTTAGAGGTTTCATTACTTATGTTTTTTCCTTGGAGTAGCAACACTTGTCTTGTGGATATCTTGATGCATAGGAGAAATCTTGTAGCCTATATTTGATATATCCTTATGATCCTTAAAATACAAAAAAAAACCTCTTCTAAATCACCATTGTCTAAGGGAGTTATTGAGACATGATGGGTTCACTTCAACAAGGTAAGTATTTTCTTATCCCTTCATATTTTGATAAGTATATATTTGTAGAAAATAATAGATTAAATTATATCCCTCCTTAAATTAATTTTATATTTTATTGAATAGAATTATCTTTGTTATTTTATTATCTTCCCCATTTATGCCACAAGATTTCGTGAGCACTAGATTAACTTGTATGTTTTTTTATTAGATTAGCTTGTATATTTGTTTAGTAGATTAACTAGTTTCTATTTATCACATTATAAGACCTAGCTAGGTGTATGAAATCATAATTTCATGGTGTGCATGAATCAATCCTAGATCAAATAAGCTATATCACACCTACACTTATGATTGGGGCACACACTTATTAAGTAGGAGCATGACCAATATGAGGATCTACTAGACCTGATTAGGGGTTCACTTATATCATCTATCACAACACATCATTCTAGGCAAGCTTCCAAAGCCTACAGTCTAACACAATCACACAAGAACCCTAAAATATTCCTATGGTTTTTATATTCACTTATGATAATAAAAAAGAAAGTTAACTAGTCTAATAAGAATAAAATTAAACTAATATAGTGATCACCAAAGCTTGTGGCACAAAGTAAGGGGTTCAATGTAAAGAAATCAAATACATGTATAGGGAAATTCAAATAAAGTATGAAAAACACCCTAATACATGGAATATGAGGAATAATATTATTTCATCCAACACTTTTTCTACTTCTATCTACTAAAAGAGAGGAGAAAAAATTTAGAAGATACTTACCTGAATGTGAACTAGTCATGACACAATCTCTTTATTGGCCAATGGGGATTCACAAGAGGTTGTTATGGTTTTTAAGGATCAATTTTTTAGGCCAAATCATCCAAAACCTATCTAAAATACTAAGATTCTCCCAATAAGAAACCTAAGCTAAGACTCCTTAAGTAGAATGGTAGAAGAGCAGATTTTGAAGAAGCATAAGTGAATAATAACTCTTGATTGCCTTCATATGGAAATGATTGAAATGACCTTATATATATATATATATATATATAGGAGTATCTAACCCAAAAATAACTTATACATGTCAGATGTGCTAGGTTGATTAGGACAACCTAACATATTATCGGTGTAATACCTAAAGTTTATGTTAGGTTGGCTAGATGGAAACTAGGCCTAAAGAGCCAAAGTGACCCCAAATTGTGCTAGGTCAACCAAGTTGACCTAGATTAGTGAATAGGTAAAAAAGGTACTAAGAAAGGGAAAGAAGGATAGAAAGAGAAAATTACTAGAGGATTATGAAAGGAAGGAGAGATAGCTTAGGGAAAAATTTTAGGAGCTGAATGGATAGGGAATAATATGGAAATAAAGGACATCAATCCTATGAAGCACCAAAGGTCTACCCACCCCTTTCTTGGTGCACCCCTTAAGGCATGAACTTAGAGATATTAAGTCACGATGGGTTCTTGTAAGATGTAAATCATCATTAATTGATAAAAGTATGAAAATATTATGTATATACATATGCCCCACTCAAATATCATCACGTGTCACTAAGGTGTAATAGGGGATGGTGCTTCAAGAAAGAAGATAAGGACACACATAATCTTGATGCTAAAAAAATTGTAGTATTTTTAAAATCATAATATAACTAAAAGTAAATAATAAAAAAGGAAACTAACTAAAAAGTAAATAACTATAAAGTAAATGATGTGTACCTTGACTTACCTTTATCATAAGATATTTTTCAGTTGTATTTTACTTTTGACTATAAAGGGTGAAAAGACTACTTTTTACAAACCCAAAAATACAAAACTAAGTCACAAAAACAAATAAATGCAAGAAAATCCAAGATAATTAGTGCTATGTGGATTGGACATACTTGGGAATTTGGCAAGCTAGGTTATAAGTGCTATATTAGACCAAATGACCAAGTCAAACAAGAGTAAATTGGGTAACCAAAAATCCAAGGCTATTGAAGATAAAAAACTCAAAAAAGTAAACCTAAAGTAAGAAAAGGAAAACTCACCAAATTAAATAAAGGATACAAGATAAATAAGATGGTAAAAAGAGGATTTAAAAAGAAAAATCGTAAAACAACATTAATGAGTGAGCAGTAACAATCCACATCTCAATCATCAATGGAAAAAAGGGGATTCATAAAAGGGAAAATAACATGGTTGGGTGAGAAGTAAAAATCCACATCTCATGCAACAATGGAAAAAGGGTGCAAACTCAAGTGTCCATAATAGCAGAACAACAAAATCAAGATAAATGGGAAAACAAAAGATAATTAGTTTTAGTAAATATACAAAACATGATGAAAAATGATCCATAGTTTCTTAAACATATTTTTTTGAATCTAAATATAGATGAAAATGAAACAAAGTAGTGTTAACATGCTTTTAAGAAATGAAGAAAAAGGAATTTAAAGAAGAGGGAAAATAGATTTAGAATCACAATTTGTCTCTCAAGGGGGGAAATGTAATAGGGTGGAGGGGAGAATGAAGGAAAACCTAAGTTAGAGGAACTCTTTATCAAATTCAAGACACTCAAACTTGGTTTGTCAAAATAAAATGACAGTCGACCTTAAGGACTCTGAATAACTTCTCTTATCTACATAAGTCTTAGGTCAACAAATGTAGTATATAGATAATACTATTAAGTATATATGCATGAAAATTAAAATTGACCTACCTCTCCATGACATGGTCACCAGTCCTTAGGACCCCTTAAAAAGCTATTGGTCTACCGTGAACAATGGGTAATTACATGAGAAAGTAGGTAGCACTATAGTTTTTTTTGAAATCCCATATTACAATATACTATCCTACTAAACCCCAAAGGACTTTGGATTTATGTGAATCTCTATGGAGTTTGAGATTTGATTGGATATAGGAGATGTTCTTGTAATCACATCTTTTGGTGTGATTAGACTTCTAAGATTTTTATGTTGCCTTTTAGATATCATTGCCTTTTGTTTTCAAATGATTGGCTTTTAACTTTCATTTTTTAAAATTCGTTTTCCATATAGATTTCTAAGACCAAACATGGGTGCTAAAGATGACTTTCATTTGAAAACTTTGGGAAAAGGTCTATAAAAGAGAGAAAATTAGTACTAATGAAGGGATATTCATATCTCAAACTAAATTTAGTACCAATGAAGAGAGAAAAGTAAACTTTAAATGTCTATGTTAGGAGAAATTTATTTCTTTCTTGGTCTAAAAATTGCATAAACCAATGAAGGAATATTCATATATAAAACCAAGTATGCAAAGGAGATGATCAAGAAATTTAGAATGGAAGACAACAAACTAGTTAGTACTCCCATGATAACTGGATGCAAGTTGAGCAAACAAGATGAGTCCCCTCATGTGAATAATAATATGTATAGATCAATGATAGGCAACTTACTTTACCTAACTACATCAAGACCAGACATCATGTAAGATGTATGCATTGTTACAATATTTCAAGCAGCTCCCAAGGAGTCACATGGAAATGCTATGAAAAGAATATCTAGATACATAAAGAGTACAATTGATTATGGCATGTGGTACCCTACAAGTGAAGATCTAACTTTTATTTCATATGTAGATATAGATTACATATAGAGTGTGGATGATAGGAGAAGCACTAGTGGTGGTGCATTCTTCTTTAGAAATAGACTTGTGTCATGGCTAAGCAAAAATCAAGAGTCAGTTACCCTTTCTATAATAGAATTAGGGTATGTAGTAGCATCAACATGTTGCACCCAAATCCTATTGATGAAGAAAACTTTTAGAGAAATCAAGGTAGAATACCAAGAACCTATTTATATATTTTTTGATAACTCAAGTGTCATAAACATATCTAAGAATCCAATGATGCATTCTAGAACCAAGCATATATCCATCAAATATCATTTTCTAAAAGAAAAATTTGTAGATCAAGAGGTCAAAATTGAGCATGTGCCAACAAAGGACCAAATTGTAGATATATTTACCAAGCCTCTTCCTAAGGAGAAATTTGAGTATCTAAGAGAGAAGTTGGGAGTAGTAGCTCCCACACCACATCACTAGATTTTAGTGATAGGGAATGAATCTATGGGATTATTGAAGGAACATTATAAACTCTTAGATTAAGAGAAAAGGTAGTTTGGTTAGAAAGCTGTAGTCCTTTTTCTATGTGATAACAAAGGAGGTGATAAAGGTGTGTTGTCTCTAGATCATTATGCCTATCTATATAGATATATGTTGATCATTGATTGGTCTTTTAGACCAATGTTAGATATAAATGATCATTTAGAGAATCATGGATCTAGGAGAGATAATGTATCATTTCCTAAGGGGAGTTCCTCACACAATTCTTTAGCCTATTAGGTCCAAGGATCAGAACAACCAAGATGTTAGGAAAGGATAAAATTGTTGACATATTATGGAAAAAACTCTTTATAATTAATGTCAAAGGGAGAGAAAGCAAAATGAAGATAAATGAGTTAAGTCTTTTTGATGATAAGTTCCCATCAATGACAAAGGGGGAGATTGTTGGACATAGTCATCGAGGTCTAAATAATTGTCATTGATGTCAAAGGCAACATGTGTTATCATATGCATTAATGTCAAAGATGTTGAGTGGAACAAACTTGTGTATGTAATTTAAATACCTTTACTCACATGGTTATCTTCACAAGATATGGATATGCACATAGGATGAAGTTATCAACATTTTCATGTATGGTAACATCTAAAGGAAATGATCACTCTATGATAATCACATTTTTATCTTTCTTTTTTTATGTTCTATGTCATAAGGATGAATACAACAAATGTTACAATTGCATAAGGTAGTTTTCATACTTAGTCAATTTTACACATTTGTATTTCTTGATGAAATTCTTTTGGAAATATTGGTAAAGACAATTATCTCAGGTAAAAAGCTCATGGAAAATAAGGGAATTCTTTCAAAAAAATTGTCCTAAATAGAAATTTTGAAGGGCACTTTGTGAAAATGTGAAGGGTATGTGAATTGTTCAAAAGTTTTGAAGGGATCTTTTCATAAAGTCTGAAGGGTAAGTAGACCATTCAAGTGTTCTGAAGGGATATTTAAAAAAATTTGAATGGTAAGTGGACCATTCAAAATTTTTGAAGGGATAATTTCAAAAAACCCAAAGGGTATGTGGACCATTCAAAAATTTTGAATGGATCATATTAAAAAATCCAAAGGGTATGTGGAACATTGACTTTTTTTTTAAGGGTATGTGTTCTATAGAGAAGTTATGAAAGACATGAGTAAAGAAATGAAGGGAACTTAGACATTTTGTATGGGAAATTGTCCCCAAAGGCACGTTGACAAAAAGCCTATGGAAATTATCTTGAAGGGCACCTTGATAAAAAGCCTACAATAATTTATTCAAAGGATATAGTTTGAAAGAAGAGAGGACATTTTCCAAGTTTCTAAAGGACACTTACAAAGGATAGAGGACACTTGAAAAGTTATAAGAGATAGTTTGAAAAATCCTTATGGGTGGTTCAAATGAAGATAAAGGACACTTCAAATTTTTTTGAAAGACATAGGAAAATTGCAAAGAACAATTACAGAGGACACAAGGCCAGTTCAAAAAGGCCAAAAGGATTCCATGAAAAACTCCCAAAAGTCATATAGACAAAGATAAAATTTTAACATATCTAAGACAATTGAAATGAGTGAAAGTGAACCAATCATATAGGAAATATCGAGATGCAAGAAAGTTCTCAATGGTTAATGAAAAAAATATTGACAGTTCTATTTCAAAGGTAGAAATATCTAACGGTTCAAGATAGATAGCGAATGGTGCCAAAGATAAGATGAATATTCCTTATTTAAAGACATGACTAGAGAAATGGTTAGCTTCAAAGGTCTACATGGATCTTGAGATTGATATATCTAACTAATCACTCATAAATTAAATAAATGATGCAGTAATGACTTGAATCTAGTAGTTGCCAAACATTGTAGAGATACCTAACCATTTCAGTGTGTTGCATGAACCAAGACATGGGAAAGCATATATGTCAAATTTGTATTGAATGAGAACCAAAATAGGGGAGTTGAAGTGTGAACACAAGTGAAGATGTGAAACCCTAGAATCATTGTCTATACATATACGACATCTTGAACATTATAATGAGATTTTTTTACTACTATTGAAAATTTAAGAGTGACTCAAAGGTTGTCAATTGAAGATGTATATAGATAGAGTAATAGGTAGAAAAAAATGAAATGGAATGAAGTGTGTCTAAATAGAATATATCTAGACATATACATGTATAGAGTGAGAGTTAGAGGGATAGATATTGAGTAGATAGGAAGAGAAGGCACATAGAGAATGTGTAGAGATTGAGCATAGAGGAAAAAGATCACATATATAATGAGTAGTTATAGACTAGATTTATAACAAATAAATTGAACTAGATTCATTTGTGAATCTATCTTGTATACTGGAGTTGTATCTTTATAAGTTTTGATTAGTTGGTGCCATAAAAAAAACTAATTTGGTGCTTAATTTAGGGATTAGTGTTTTCTTAAGATGGGTGTCCTTAAATGTAACCTATGAGGTCTTGTTAGTGAGGTGTTTAATTGTGAGGCTGGATTAGAACAATAGATTCTAGCAGTTATTCCCACTATGGTTTTTCCCTTTGGGTTTTCCATGTATAAATTTGGTGTAATGTGTTTCTTTGTGTGTGATATTTGCATCTATTCTTTGATTTTCATATGAATTTTTATCTCTTCTAAAATTTTAAATAAACTAGTTTTAGCTCATTTAATTATTCACCCCCTTCTCAGTAGATAGTTGTTTTCAACACACAAGAATTTGATTATAAAATAAATATCCATATAAGAGATAAAAATGTTGATATCCTAAAATAACATGCAAAATTTATTCCATTGAAGGTAGATGATATTAATCTATGAGTGATACCCTATTACGATCTATGAAGTCCACACAATCTCTTATCTCCCCATTCTTCTTCCTAATAGGCACATGGTTAGTTACCCATGTTGAATGCTTGATAGGGAAGATTATTTTAGATTCAAGGAGTTTAGTGAGATCTAACCTCATGATTTACTCAACCTTAAGATTGATGGGTCTTTATTTCTATCTAACTAGTTTAAATATAGGTTCCAATTCAATGGTATGGTGTGCTAGGCTAGGATCAAATCATTTGAGGTCCTTATATTCCCAAGAAAATATATCATGAAACTCTTTACACAACTCAATGAATGATTTTTTCTCTAATGTAGAACATACCTTACCTAGTTTGAGGAGTGTATCTTTGAAGATTAATACTTTTTCATAGTTCTCCTCCTTTGTAGATATATTCATTTTTTCCTTCTTCTTTTGATCATTCTCATTAATGATAATTTATAAGGTCACCGAACCATTAAGTATCTTATTTATCATTATTTTCACAATTTTATCACCAAATTATTCTTGGAGTCTCTTTTGATTCCTTGAAGAAAACTTAGCCTCATTTTACAAGAAGAAAGTAATGTGTTTGTCACTATCAAACACTTAAAAATATACTTAATTATAAATTTAAAAAGGTTTGATAATGATCTTAATGTGATACTTACTTCCCCTCCTATTTTATGGTTGTTGGAGTATCAACTTGAGCTCCTATTGTAGCTAGTCTATCAACATGATTATTCTTCTCCCGTAGGGCTGACTGTATCTTGAATGCATTAAAGTCTTCTAGAAAATACCATACCCTATTCTTATACAACTTAAGTTAAGGGTTATTGGAAGTGACCACATTCCTAATATAATAAATAACTAGTTCACTATCTCCATATAATTTTAAGTTCTTGATTCCCTTTCTCCTTGCCCATTCAAGGCCATGAATTAAACCTTATACTGAACCACATTATAAGTACAAGTAAAATGAAATATATATGAAGCATAGTATTGATATTTAGATGGGAAGACCAACATAACACTAGATCCTACAACATCTCTACTTCTTGAACCATCTAAAAACATCTTCCAAATCTCATCATCTTCACCTTCTTGTTTGGCAAGTAGATGTGTTGGTATTCCTTCTTCATGTATACAATATATTCCTATATTAATTTCATCCATAAATTAATAAGTATTATGATCATAAGTATCGGTACCATATTCATCAATAAATAAATCAAAAATGCCTTTTTTATTAGAAGTGTGATCATTTACAATAAAAATTTTCTCTTCATGGATAACACAATTCAAATTGGAACTTGTCTCAATGTAGGGCTCAATATGAAACCTTGTAAGAGGTTAATTTATTATGGTTACCTTGGTTCCAATATTATTATAAATTCCAAATAAGACCAATCAGTTGATATATATCCACCTATCTTAGTTTTAAAGTCCCTTGATAGGTAGATTACAAAGTGGGTTGGGAGGTCAACAACAACTATATCTTGAAGGATAGGAAAACTAGAAAAATCATGCAAGAAAACATTCAATTTTTTTTTATCATTCCTACAATATTGATGGGTGTAAAATATATTTATAGAAATAATTTGATATGAGGCTCATATTCTAGGCCCAAATTATTAGCTACAACTTTGGGCATGACTAAAGTAGAAGTTCTACTATCAACTATGTAATTATGGATTAGTTTGTCACCCACTATGAGAGTGAGATAGAATGGTGGAGGTTTATTAACCATAATATATGATTCAATAATGGTATTATGAAAAAAATTAAGAGAAACATGACCATGACTTTGATTTTGAGTTTTTTTTATCAGGCATCTGATGAACATCCTAAAGGGAAATGGATGTTTTAGTACTATTAAATGAATATAAATTTTTTAAATAAGACATAATTACTTTCACTTTAATTCTTAGAGGCATGGAAGTGCTTGGAACCTAAAGAATTTAAATGCTTTGAATAGTCCTTCCATTTTTTGATTTTGAAGATGTGTAGAGTTATTTAAGGTTGTCACACCTATAGCCATACCTTACTACCTTGTAGGAGGATTGGATGAGCCTATGGGCATGATAATTCCACCTCCTAGAGCCCTATTCTTGGCTCTAGTATTGTATATAATAGACGCTCCTTAATTTAGTACATAAGTGTATTCAACTAGGAAGTTGGTGAAGATCTCTCCTTCAAGTTGTCCACCTTCACTTGTTTGTATCATGGCTCCATATTTAGGTAATAGGAGAGGATTAACTACTCCTTGAGAAATAAAAACTTGCTATCCAATCTCATTTGCATCCATTAATTGAAATTTATGCTAATTTTCCCCTTGCACCAAATTTTTATGAATTGGTACCATCTCTCTTGCATTGGTAGTGGAATTGGGGTTGTACACATTGGTAGACATATTAGAGTTAGGCTGCCATTGACCTTTTCCTCTTCCATATTTCTAACCATATTATTGATGATAGCATTATGGATTTTGGTTAGCACATTATTTGATACTAGATTTCCTAGGTTGAGCTTTTAAGGCTTGAATTATTGCATATGGATCCATGATATTTTCTTCCTTCTCAGGGGAAGATCTAGGCTTAGTATTAGCATTAGGAATTTGAACCACATTTGAAGTATTATCAGAAGTATTATACAATGGAGTCATATGCACCTTAGGAGGCAACCTTCTAGCTTGGATGACACCATTATAATCTTTGATAACAAGTTCATATTCTTTAGGAAGAGTGGAACCACCCATGGATTGAATCATGATAGTAATTTTAGTACCAATTGATCTAAAATAAGTAGGGAATATAAAAATAGGAGGTGGTCACATAAGAGGGGGAAATATATTCCAAGTCTTTTGAAACCTCTCACTGAAGTCATGCATTGATTCTTTGGTTCCTTTTTTGATCACATTGAGTTGATGTACAAGAGAGGCATGGTCATTTTCATGAAATATAACTAATCTAAGGGGTTGATACACCAAAATGATTTCCACATGACCATCATACTCCTATCACAATGAAACAAAACATACAAACTAGATTCAAAGTCCTAAAGGAATTTAACATCATTGTTTCAATATAGAGGTGATATGTATGAAACAACATAAGGTGAATAAATAAAATGGAATATTGCACACTCCAAAGACAATTTCACACTTGAAAGGAGCCTAAAACACTTGAATACAATCTATATGACCTGTTAGAATAAGAAATCTTGCATAAACATGAGAGGATAAGAGAAGAAAAGATAGAGGATTATCGCTTTGCTTCACCATAAATCAATTTTCACACTTAGACAATAATTCATGAACTTAAAATAAGACTTGCATTAATGTTGAAAGGTAAAATATGATGTCATTATAGAAGGGATTTGTCATACATAGTTTGGTATTGGATTATAAAGACCAAAATGGTAAATACTCATAGAATTGGAGAAGGAAATAGGAAGAAAAGTCTAAAGGTCACTATGCCACATGTCAAGGCATGAAAACTAGTTAAATTTTAGTAGAATGGAGTGAGAAATAGACCATGCATATTTTTATAGGAAAAATAGTCATCTAAACCATTAAAAACCATGAAATGTAGCATATGGATCTCCTTACTTATTCAAGAAATTATTTTCATCATGGATCATCTCTCTAGCATTTGAAACTAATGTAGGAAAATTGACACATGTATTGTTTGAAAGAAGTTGAAACATGCTACGATAGTCAAAATATATTTTACTAACTGATAGCTATACTCTAAACACTTGTATTTATCATTTTTAATCATTTATTTATCTCCTAGACTTCATTCTTCACATTTGTCAGTTATTGCTCATCTTAGATTTTGACTGAGATTTAATAGTGGAATATGTGTCTAAGATGCTTGATTTGTTATGAAATCCTTCAATACTATTAGGTGAATATTTTGTCAATCAGCATACTGATCAGCAAAATAGGTTTGATCAACCACAATAGGAAGATTGGTCAACTAGGTTTGCAGCTTTACTACATCAACCAGAGACAAATCTCTCCTCTCATCAAGGGGAGGTTCCCTATTAAATATACATAGGATATATACTATATATATAAGCAAAAAATAATACATAGGGGTGGAATGAACCATCCATATCTCTTTTCTTAGAGATGATGCTAACAAATAGAGGAGAATTCTTGGGTGATTGGTGAAGGCACTTCTCTTCTTTCAAAAGTAACATTCAGGCCAGAGCCAGATCCCTTCTTGGATAATACAAATCTTGGTGAAGCAACAAAAGGCACTTCTCTTCTTTTAGAAGTGCTTGTTCTTGCAAACAACATGACTCTTTTTGGTAACAAGTGACTAGTAACTAGGTCTAAAGTAACTAGCAATCTAAGGTGTAGCACAAAGTCTCCACCTTGACTACCCAAGAGTGAGGTACAAAGAACAATGGGGGCACAAAGTCATCCCAAGGTCCTTCACATAGAAATAGAAAATAAAAACACACACTAAAGACAACTATGACAGTGCAAAGTCTGAAAGTAGTTAGCTTCAGGACACCTTCCTTATCACCTCCACTAGTTCTACTTATTGAATCAAATAAACAAGAATGCTTTCAAAAGATAGACATAAGAACAATCTCCTAAATTAGAACTAGCAATCACAAAACCAAGTCTACAAGTAACTTGCTTTCTCATTCAATCAAAGAAATATGAACTACAATTTGAGCTCAAAGTCTCAGTAATGCCTTTCAATTTGGGCAGTGTTTCACTTCTAGTAAGGGGAAGATCTCATTTGCTAATGAGAGAAATTATAAACTTATATCAATCACACAAGGCTTGGAATTCTTTCCCATGGGACAACCCATGTTGAAATCAAAGTCTTCAATGCACCTTCAGTCCTATCTAGAGAGACCATGCCGAGAACAGTGTGCTACCATAACCATAACTATGGTGTGTCCCTTCATCTAATATGTCTCTTCCTTGGTATGGACTATCTGGTCTGTCCCCTCTGATGTCTACGTAGATATCCATTTGTCTTCACTTCATGGAAGGAAAAATAGGCTACATCCTTAAATTACAAGCCAAAATACTTTCTTAGTGGACTATTCCACTTACTAAAATTACTTATGCATAGACATTTCAAGCTTTTCCCTCTTTTTGCTTTTATTTTTTCCAGCTTTGTCTCTTCCTACTATGATTTGAGCTATCAGGCTCTCTTTTCATTTAATCACTTAGTTCTTCCTTTAAGTTCCATGCTCTATTTAAATTTCCATGGATTTTCCCTCACTTTAAATTTGACGTCTGAGGGGCTGTCAATGATTACTAGTTGCTTGAACCGTGTTGAAATTTGAACCTATGAACCATTTGAAAGTTCATTGGTTTAAAGCTTCGTCAGTTCACTCTATCTCTTTTGGTATATTGCTTCCTTGCTTAAGCACTTCTTTGCTCTCTGGTTGAACCATTGAACTTGCCTTTAGAATCATCCATGTTGCTTCTTTCTTTACTTGAGGCTACCTTTAAACTACTTGAACCTGTGGATCATTGAACTTTGAGCTCTTTTGGTTCAAGGTTCAATTAGTTCATTGGTTTTTTGGTTTTTCCCATAATTTTCTCTTCTTAAGCTCTCTGATCTTCATCACTCTTGGTTGAACCTTTAAACCTACAAACATGTTGAACCATTTGGTTCAATGGTTCAATCATTTCATTCTTTGAAGCTCTTTGTGTTAAGTCTTTCAAGATTCCTTTTTGCATCTTTGTTTAGCCTTTAAAACATTCTTAAGGGAAGGTGTCCCTTTGGGTCCTTGGAAAAAGGTCTTTTTTCTGATGTCAAGTGTCCCCCACAAGGGTATCTACCCTTTGGGATTTTTCATGCAACCTTTGGGCTTTAACTTTCCTAGTGGGTTCTTGCTTCTTCGACAGGATTTATCCTTTATGTCCTTCAGACAGAATGTCTGAAGGAATTCCTTCGGACAATTTGTCAAAAGGAATTCCTTTAGATAATTTCTTCCTTGCCTTTGCATCTTTCCCATCGGGATTTTGCTTTGTCTTTCGAGTGAATTCCTTTGGACAATTTGTCCAAAGTATTTTGCTTTGTCTTTTGCCTGGTTCACTTTTCCAAAGTTCACTTTGTCTAGTTTTGCTCACTACCCTCCACAAGGGCACTTGGCTCAATTCACAACCCTCTATAAGGGCACTTGTTCCTTTGGCTTTGGGGCAGCCCCTTGAACTTGTTGATTGAACCAATCGATTGAACCATCTTTGGTTCAATAGTTCAATAGTTGAACTTGTTTATTCTTCATTATTTGGCTATCTTTTTGATCTTTTACACCAAGTGCATTGAACCAACTTGGTCATTGAACCCATTGAACCTTTAAACCAAAGTGGTTCAAAGTTTAATGGTTCAAGCCTTTGTCCTTTATCATTTGCCAATTGAACTCTTTTGATTAAACTGAGGCACTGAACCAATCTTGGAAATGACTAAGTGCTAGAAATTGGTTCTTTTAATTGAACTCTCCTACAAAAGCCTTTGAACCTATAGAAATGAACCTACCTGTAAAGTCCATATAAACCAAGTCCATAGTTTTCTCTAAGTTTTCTCTCGAGCCTTGAAAGAGTCCATGGAAATGAGCCTCTAGAGTCTGTACTTTTAAGCCTACAAAGTTTGTAGATTCAAGCCTAAAAATTACATAGATTCAAGCCTGTAGAGTCTATAGATTTTTGGGAAGCTTGAAAAAAGAGGAATTTAAAATCTTAGAACAAATTTTGAGAAGGGAAGATAGAATTTTTGGTCCTTTAAGACCAAGATAGCTCAGATGTTGTTCCAAAAATGAGTGACATTTTTGGGGACTAACAGCTAGCTCTAGTTGGGGAACTTCCTTCAGCTAAAAACTTGAAACACAACTGAGGGGAGTAGAAACTAGAATCTCTAGTGCCTTAAATTGTGCCATTAAGCTACAGAGTCATGCTACCCAAAAAGAAAGGCTCCAAAATCAAAAATGAAAAGAACAAAATAGAACTAAAGATTATACAAATATACATATGTATAGATGATCTTATATAATGCCTCAAGGTTTGAAGTGCTTCAGATGCCACCCATTGTGAGATAGTGAAAATGCTATGCCATCCTAATAAACTAGTAGGAAACCATTCTGTCCCTAGAAATGGTGAGGGGTGAATGGATCTCTCCACTAGGGAACCAATTTTTTATGTCTTCCTCTTGGATCTTTCTTCTTCTTTCCCCACGGCAGGACGTGGTCTTCAAACTGAAAACCATAACTCCTTGCTCTCTCTACAAAGAGTTCCTTTCACTGACTTTGAAATATAGCAGTATGGTCTGCCATCATAACTTGTTTTTCTACTATTTTAGTCTAGCACAGGCTTTGATTGTCAGCATCAAACTCCTGACAAATCATCAGCTCAACATCTCCTTTGGTGTGAAGGAGTTTGACATCCTCATCCTAAGAAATTTTTAATTTGAGTAGCAAAGATCTACATCCATCTGTGGAAGAATTGCTACCATTAGATTCCAAGATCCAAGCATCATCAGAAGCTGATCTTCTATCATATTTCTATTCATTGGAGATGGAAGATCCTTCCTAATTTGTATTGCACCCTACTAGTTCTTCTAATGTCTTGTTTGGATCAAATCCTAGATTCCCAGCTATAAGACTTTCATCAACTGAGACAAGAGCATCCTCTATGGTCAAGAAGTAATTACCCCTACCTGAAGGCTCAAATAGAATTCAAGCAGCAGGGGATGACATTTGGGTAACCATAATCTTTACCTTAGATAGGTCCACACCTAGCTCTTCACCAATGTTTAACTACTCAGGATTGGCTTGTAGGGATTCAAACTTAGTCATTTGAATTTTAGATTTCTAGACATGATCAATCATGTCAAATGACTGAGATGGACTTGGAAGAGAGGATGAGAGTTCATCATTTTGGTTTTTGGGAGGGGGAGGACTGATCTGTGAATTTGAAGTAGAAGTTTCAGAGATGTTTGATGCACTTACTTCTTTAGCAATCATTAGGTCCTTTAACTAGAAAGGAAGAGGGGTTCTCTACTCATCAATTGAAAATTTTGGTTGGGGTCACTCCTCTATCTTCTCTTTGTTAGCCTGTTGGGCTGATTGATTCTCAAACCTAGTGAATAATGTGTATGATCCTTCAACTGCTTCACCTTCACTTCTAGGTTCATCCTAGTAATTTAGGAAACCAATGTGGGAGTCACCAACTAATTCTTCTAGATCCTCCCTAAAGAGATCAGTGCCATTTTCTTACTCAAACTCAAGTTGGAAATAGGAAACATGTTCTGTTTCTAGATATCCAACTACTGATTTTGTTGGAGGTGCTTCAAGGGCAAGGTTCCTCTATGGGGGATGAAGATGATTTGGTTGCCCTTGACTTCTAGTAGCATTGACTTGATATGGTTGATTAGGGAATGTCCTCTTGGTTATATCTTTATATAGAGGAGTATAAGACATACCTTATGCCATTTGCCTTTTCAAGGCTAGCAATTCATTTTCTAGCTTTTGTACCATTGGGCCAATGGTGGCTGTGGGTGAGTATTTAGAAGATGAAGAGGGTTTGCCTCTATTTAGGTCTATCCTTATCTTTCCTTCCAAGATAAGGTCATCTTCTAACTCAGTAGCCAAGTCTTGAGCAGCTTCAAGGTTTATGTGTCTGGCCTATGTCAATAAGAAACCCACTTCAAGTAGCTGTGAGTTGATGAAGAAACACCTGAGATTCTGATGTGTCAGCTGGGTGACCATGGGAATCTTGTCCCTTAGCTTGTTAAACCTGGTAATAAAATACCTCATAGGCTCATGAGGTTCCTTCATCTGACTAAGCTAGGCTAGCAAAGCATGTGCATCCTCTACAGGCTTGAACTTGGCTTCAAAATTAGCTTTGAGTGTATCTCAGTCAGTCACTGATCCAACTTGTAGATGGTAAAATTAGTTTGCAGTAGCATCTTGTAGTGTCTCCATAAAAATACTAACTACCACGTCTTCAAATTCCACCCCTATAACACCATAGGCTATGCTAAAGGTTACAGTGTGTTCATTAGGGTGAACTCTCCCATCTCCAAAGAATTTGGGGACATTCTTTCTTGAGCTACATGGAAGTTCATGCAAAGGTGGATTCAAGTTGAGTGGGCCAAAAGAGTTACCCCAAGGGCCTCAAAATGCCACGATTTAATTATAAAAAATAGGGATAACAAGTCTAGGTGGAGTGGCCAGATTGCAAAACAAAAATGGAAAAGAATTGGCCCTACTTTAGCTTGAGGTTTGAGGCTTCAAATTGTGCACTCTTTTCCAGTAGCTTTGGTCTTGCGGAATTGATAAAATAATGGAGATGGGGGAAAATGGTAAGGATATAATAACAATGGGTAAGACACAAAACAAAGTTGCCATAGTCTATATAATGGATAAGGGAAGGAACTAATTCAATCTAAAACTTGAGGCTTCAGATTGCACATTCATCCCTAGTGGAGTCGCCAAAAATTATTACGCGAGGCTGGGGAGGAAAAATTAATAGTGGGAAAGCACTAGATTAGTTCATTCTTCCATAGTAGAATGCATGGATTAGGTTATAATGATAATGGGTAAGACATAGGTGATGTTTCAATCTAAAACTTGAGGTTCCAAATTGCAGAAAATTACTGTGTCCCCAACGGAGTCATAAAAAACTATTGGGTAAATATTTTTTCAATTAGTGTACTGATCAACAAAATAGTTCTAATGAACCATAGCAGGAAGATTAGTTAGCCAGGAGTGCAGCTTTACTACATCAACTGGAGACAAATCTCTCCTCTCATCAAGGGGAGGTTCCTTATTAAATATATGTAGGCTATATACTATATATATTAGCAAAAAATAATACACAAGGGTGGAATGAACCATCCATCTCTCTTTTTTCAAAGATGATGCTAACAAACAAAGGAGAAATCCTAGGTAATTGGTGAAGGCACTTCTCTTATTTTAGAAGTAAAATTTAGCCAAGAGCTAGATCCCTTCTTGGATAGTAGAAATCTTGGTGAAGCAACAGAAGGCACTTCTCTTCTTTCAAAAGTGCTTATTCTTGCAAATAGCAAGACTCTTTCTAGTAACAAGTGATTGGTAACTGGGTCCAAAGTAACCAACAATCTAAGGTGTAGCACAAAGTCTCCACTTTGACTACCCAAGAGTGAGGTACAAAGAACAATGGGGGCAAAAATTTGTCCCAAGGTCCTTTACACAGAAATAGAAAAGAAAAACACACACTGAAAACAACTATGACAGGACAAAGTCTGAAAGTAGTTAGCTTCAAGACACCTTTCTTATCACCTTTACTAGTTCTACTTGTTAAATCAAATAAACAAGAATGCTTTCAGAAGATAGACATAAGAACAATCTCCTAAAGTAGCACAAGCTATCATAGCACAAAGTCTATAAGTAACTTGATTTCTCATTTAATCAAAGAAATATGAACTACAATCTGAGCTCAAAGTCTCAGTAACGCCTTTCAATTTGGGTAGAGTTTCACTTTTGGTAAGGGGAAAATCTCCTTTGCTAATGAGATAAATTACAAGCTTATAGCAATCACGCAAGGCTTGGCATTATTTCCCATGGGATGGCCCATGCTATAGTCAAAGTCTTCAATGTGCCTTTAGTCCTATCTAGAGAGACCATGCTGAGAATAGTGTGCTGCCATAACTAGGGCATGTCCCTTCATCTAATATGTCTCTTCCTTGGTATGGACTGTTTGGTCTATCCCCTCTGATGTCTGTGTAGTTGTCCATTTATCTTTACTTCATGGAAGGAAAAATAGGCTGCATCCTTAAATTGTAAGCCAAAATACCTACTTAGTGGACTATTCCACCTACTAAAATTACTTCTACATAGACATTTTGGGCTTTTCCCTTTTTTTACTTTTGTCTTTTCTAGCTTTGTCTCTTCCTATTGTGATTTGAGCTATCTGGCTCTCTTTTCATTTAATCACTTGGTTCTTCCTTTAAGTTCCCTTCTCTATTTAAATTTCCATGGATTTTCCCTCACTTTAAATTTGACATCTGAGGGGTCATCAATGATTTCTAGCTGCTTGAAATATGTTGAACTTTGAACCTGTGAACCATTTAAAAGTTCATTGGTTTAAAGCTTCATTGGTTCACTTTGTCTCTTTTGGTCTATCGCTTCCCTACTTAAGCACTTATTTGTTCTCTAGTTGAACCATTGCTTTGATTGAACTTGCCTTTGGAATCATCCATGTTGCTTCTTTCTTTGCTTGAGGCTACCTTTGAACTGCTTGAACCTGTGAATCATTGAAATTTAAAATATTTTGGTTTAAGGTTCAATCAGTTCATTGGTTCTTTGGTTCTACCTATTTTTTTCTCTTCCTAAGCTCTTTGATCTTCATCGCGCTTGGTTGAACCTTTAAACCTATGAACACATTGAACCATTTGGTTTAATAGTTCAATGGTTCAATCAGTTCATTCTTTGAAGCTATTTGTGTAAAGTCTTTGAAGATTCCTTTTTGCATCTTTTTTTAGCCTTTGGAACATCCTAAAGGGAAGGTGTCCCTTTGGGTCCTTGGAAAGGGTCCTTTTTCTGACATCAAGTGTCCCCTGCAAGGGTATCTACCCTTTGGTATTTTTCATGTGGCCTTTAGGGTTTAACTTACCCATTGGGTTCTTGCTTCTTTGATGGGCTTTATCCTTTATGTCCTTCAGATAGAATGTCCAAAGGAATTCCTTCAGACAATTTGTCTGAAGGAATTCTTCCTTTCCTTTTCATCTTTCCCGCCAGGCTTTTGCTTTGTCTAAAGGATTTCACTTTATCTTTTGCCTTGTTCAATTTTTTGAAGGAGTTCACTTTATCCAATTTTGCTCATTTCCCTCCACAAGGGCACTTGGCTTGGTTCATAGCCCTCTGTAAGTGCACTTGTTCCTTTGGATTTGGGGTAGCCCCTTGAACTTGCTAATTGAATCGATTGATTAAACCATCTTTGGTTCAATAGTTCAACGGTTCAACCTATTAATTATTCATTATTTAGCTATCTTTTTGATATTTTGAACCAAGTGCATTAAACCAACTTGGTCATTAAACCCATTTAACCTTTGAACCAAAGTGGTTCAAAGCTCAATGGTTCAAGCCTTTATCCTTTATCATTTGTGGATTAAAATCTTTTGATTGAACCAAGGTGCTAAACCAATCTTGGAAATGACTAAGTGCTAGAAACTGGTTCTTTTGATTGAACTCACCTATAAAAGCCTTTGAACCTATAAAAATGAACCTACCTATAGAGTCCATAGAAACCAAGTCCATAGTTTTCTCTCGAGCCTTGAAAGAGTCCATAGAAATGAGCCTGTGGAGTCTATAGTTTTAAGCCTACAGAGTCTATAGATTCAAGCCTACAAAGTCCATAGATTCAAGCCTATAGAGTCTGTAGATTTATAAAAAGCTTGAAAAAAGAGGAATTTGAAAGCTCAGAACAAATTTTTAGAAGGGAAGAGAGAATTTTTGGTCGTGTAGGACCAAGATAGCTCATATGTTGTTCCAAAAAGGAGTGAAATTTTTTATGACTAGCAAATACTACATGGATACCTCTATGGAATTCCCTTAACATGTTTCTCATTCCATTTTAAATGTGTCTATCATCATTTAGACATGTAGCCTCATCTTGTCCATCTAGAATCAGGTTGAATTCACTTTATCGATCTCCTCTAGAATCTCTTCATTTTGACTTTCAATGTTGGCCATTGATCTAGGACCCAAGCACCCAAGATTATGACATTTGGTAGTATTGTGATATTTTTTTTGAACTTTATATTAGACCATCTATTTAACACTCTCATTCTAGTTGGAAGTGTCATATTTGATCTAGGATCATTTGAATTTTTTGCCCTTATTCACACTATTAGATCTTATCTACATGATTTGACATGCTTTATTGGATTTAGTTCCTAGTATTTAAATGTAAATCATTGATCTTATTTTGTATGTATGTATACATACCATTGATCTTCCCTAAGGACATTTTAACTCATTAACCTTACTTGCATGTTGTATATATTTTACTTGAGATCCCAAGATCTTAACACTTGTCAACCCTGTATTCAACCTGAGTTTTATTAAGGATTTTTAAATCCAAATTATTACTTACTATAGTTTAATGTTGACATCCCCATGCACATACCATATTTATAACTCATCTTTAAAGGTTTTAATCTTGAGATAGAGAATTCATTAAGACACCAAATTTTTAGGGGATGATCTTGGCACCAAATACATTACATATATGCAATTCTTTAGCCTTATTTGATTTATAAAATACATTTATGAGATGCACAACTGGACTAACATGTTTATCCTTGAATGACATGTCATGATGGTTCTACTTCTTAAGATCATCAAATTCACACTTTAAGCTTGCCTAAAGTGTTTCAAAGGATTACAAATTACAAGTGGTCTTTTCCTGAAGTCTATATGCTCCTTCACTATGAAAACCTGCCACTTTCATGTATGACCCTAAAATGACCCCTAAATGACTCAAGTTGACATAAGACTTTAATTAAATCATGAAAAAGGCTAAAAAATAATATATAACATTAAACACACCCTATAACATCATATAATCCCCTATTTAAGATTTGACTATAGGGGTTGACCCATTTTGACTTATGGTCAAAAATGGTTAACACAAACCATGATAGTTTAAGGGTCTTTAGCAAATTTAGAGAGATAATTAAAATAGTATTCCAGAATCTCATAGTAGATATAACTAATTGTATGGGTAGTACCAAGGCCATTTCCTCAAGATTAAATAAAACTAGACTAGTAAAAAAAATAATGAATGATACAACCTTCATCATGTTGTTGGTTATGGTACCTATCATTGCATCCAATTGTGACATATTATTGAAGATCTCATTGAGAGTGGTGAAGTTGAAATTAATCTATCCCCTAGTTAGGGAACTAATTAAGATATGGGAATATAAAATGACCCCTTTCCTCAACATAATCAACTGCCACTAAGGAACAACCAAAACTAGGGATAAAGGTAGAATCAGAACCAGAATCAGGTTCAAAATCATAATTAGCATGAGCATAGTCATGATCATAATACCCATACTAATAATGTGGGATACAAAAACATGAGTTATGACTATAAAAACATCATGGGATGTATTTCTATAACCCACATTTCCACTATTACTATCAGGCCATCTGAACCATCTTATGTTCTTTATAGTATATGACCCATTATTTTAGGGTCAACACCCTCTCCCTCTAATAATACCACATTGAGTTTGTATAATTCAATTGTGACTCCATTTATATGGGTTATTATTTCTATAAAACATCTTTATTATAATTATAATGTCTCCATATCAACTCAAAATCATAGCAATGCAACTAGACACCCATGAGTCACCCTTCAAGGCCCCTTGCCTTCATCTTCTAATTATATTGGCTCCCTATCATCTCTAGGTTGCACAGTCATAAGTAAACACTTAAAAATTACTCTCTATGGCCCTTTTCCCCCTTATTCCCTAGAAATAAATGTGAATATTATGCTAATATTTGAAAATCCTTATAATCTATCATACCAATTAAGTAAAACTCTTACACAAATTAACATTTTGTATCTCTTTTGAACATCTACAGTCCATATAACTACCCTAAATAATCATTTAAAATAATCCACTTTTCCTAATGATATAAATCCTAAATAGTTCCATAACCTTATGGGACATTTATCTTCATTTCTTCAAGTCACGTTTGATCAAAAATACATATCTACACTTAGATCGAGCTATAATAACCCATTGTACATTGAAGTAATCATTGAAAACCATAAGACCAATCAAGTTATTATAGACAATGGTTTGGGGGTAAACATCATATCTCTTAAGCTAGAATAAATATTTTTCTATAGTGTAAAATACATTCATCCATAGATGATCACCATCAAGGCTTAAGACAACATCAAAAGGGAGTCTTCTGGCACTATTTAGTTGCCAATCATTATTGGGTGCATTTCACATCATACATTGCTTCATATTATGGACATTAAATTACCTTATAAAATACTTCTTGGTCATCTTTAGATCCATGAAGTACAGGCCATTCCATCCACTTTGCATCAATGCCTTATGTTTCCCCATGATGAGATCAAGGTCACTATCCTTGCCAATTACTAACCTTATCAATACTAAAAACATATTGAGGTTGAGTTCCATAATTATAACTATTATCCAATTTTTCAATTAATTTAAAAGAAAAACAAGACTATAGTTTCACATCCACCTCCATCTAATTATATCAACCCTAGTGATCTCACATACACTTTGGCTGATCAATTTCCCACAACTCTTGTGAAGTAGGTTGTTATTAAAAATGTGTTCATTTTCACGTAAAATATTAAGGATGCCTTCCATGTTGCAAAGTTTCCTAAATATCTAAAAACATTTGGTAATCCTAGACCTTTAAAGAATCCTAAAGGACCCAACATCATTTGGTAACAAAAGAAGAAACAATGAAAACCACTTATGGTTTTTTTACATGTTATTATGCTAAAGAAAGATTGAGAGGATTTTACTAAGGTAAATTGGTTATATTCTAAATGCCTTGATGATTTATTTCAAAATACAAAATCTCCTATTCCTAATTAGATCATGGATCATCTTGATTATATAGGAAAAGGCCTTAGACCATGAGTGTATGTAATCATGGAACCCTTATCAGTTAGAGTACTTAATTTAAATCATGGTCTCAGATTTATATCACCTAGGGCTGACCTCATAACTTTTGATAATTATTATTATGAATTAACTAGTGATGAGACTCTTGATAGTGACACAACATCAAATTATAGCCTTTTTGATGAGCTTACTAATATATGCCTATTTTATTATAATGTCATTTTAACCTTAACTATTGGAGCATCCCATCCTAAAGCAAGATCTACTATTGGAGCTTCCCCTACTAAAGTAAAACTCCATATATTTATTGGATATTCCCATCTTGAATCTAACCCTCATTATTCCATATGCCTTTGCCATATTTAACTCATTGATTAGGACCAATAAAATTAGGTCATACAACTTGATGAGTTTTAAAATGAAGAATTAATTGTAAAATGCATGGACCTATGAGATGGATTTCCCATTAATGATAAAAGAAAAGGCTTTGATTTTTCATTAGATCTTTCTACCTAGTTTGGAGAGCAGGAAAACTTTCTTGGTCATAACAAAAATAAAACATTGATATCTTTGGGTGAAAACCTCTTTGAGATGCTTGTTGATCAAGGAAAAAATAAACAAAAAGATAAGCCTTTGAGTGCAAAGCTATTTCAGGTGCCCTCAAATAGGAAATTTTGCTCATCCCACTAGGATGTAGAGTGTCCATCTAGCCCCAGTTCTATATCTAGTATAAGTATCTCTTCAGAATAATTGTAAATGTTTGAGTTTCTTACTCATGAGTTTATAGAGGTTTTTACTACTTGGCCTTTACTTGAGATGGTAGATTTTGATTCATCACACTATCTAGAGCTTTAGGAGGAATATCAAGATGTAGTAGAAGAAGATGATCATGATCATACCTTGCCTATAATTTTATAATATGGATCCACAATCCTCATAGAGAACATAATGGAAGTGAACTTGGGAGCCTATGAGGATCCCATAATTGTTTATCTTGGAGCTTCCCTTATTGAAAAGAAATGTGAACATATAATCCATCCTAAGGGATTATATTGACATATTTTCATTGGTATACTCTAACATTCTAGGCTTAGATCTATATTTGGTTGTACATCACCTTGTTGTCCATCTTGCTATCAAACTAATCAAGAAAAAATTAAGGAAGATAAATCCATGCATCACCCTATTAGTTAAAGGAGAAATAGAAAATTTGTTAAGAGTAAGTTTCATTATATCTATAGATTATTCTAAAAGGATTTCAAACATAGTACCATTTAGTAAAAAGACCTACGACATATGTCTTTGTAATAATTTTAGAGATATAAGTAAAGTGTGCCCCAAAGATGATTTTCCTTTTCCCAACATCAACATGAACATCAACTCAACTACTGGGTATGAGATGTTATACTTAATGGATGGATTTTTTTGGATATAATCATATCAAGATAGCTAAAGAAGATCAATGCAAGACTAAGTTCACCACTCTGTGGTAAACATTATATTACTAGGTCATTCCATTTGGATTGAAGAATGATGGAACCTCATATCAATGTGTCATGACTATCATCTTCCATGACATGATGTACTATATTTTTGATGACTATGTTGATGACATACTAGAAAAATAAATAACAAGAGCAAGACATCTTGACATTCTATGAAAAATATTTGAGAGGATTCATGAATATAATGTCTCCCTAAATCCTAAGAAGTGTATCTTTGGAGTCACTTCAGAGAAATTATTAGCTTTCATTGTATTAGAAAGAGTGATTGAAGTTGAACCTACAAATTTCAAGGCCATTATGAAGATTCCGTCACCAAACAAGCTTAAAAAACTATGAAACCTATAAAGAAAGATCCAATCTATACACATGTTCATTTCTAAATTGGTAGATAAGTACCACTCATTTACCCATCTCTTGAAGAAAGGGATCAAATTTTAGTGGGATGAAGATTGTCAAATATAATTTTTGAAACTCAAGACATACTTGGCTACTATGCTATTATTGAGACCACCAACACCTGGATGAACATTTCTTCCTTACATATTAGCAATAGAGCATGTATTGGGGGTACCTTTAGCCCAAAATAATGATCAAGTTAAAGAACATGAAATCTACTATTTAAGCCACACTCTAATGGATTATGAACATAATTATGTGCCTATTGAGAAGGCATGTTTAGCTATGGTGTTTTCTACCCAAATTTGTGACATTATTTGCTAAACAATAAAAATATTGTCATCATCAAGGTAGATCATCTAAAATTATTATTATCCAAAGTAGATTTTCAAGGATACATGGCCAAGTGGGTTATGCTCCTAAGTGAATTTCAAATTGAGTATTAGAATTAGAAAGCAATCAAAGGGTAGGTTATTGTTAATCAACTTGAAGATGCCCCTATCAAAGACACTCAACCACTCAAATTCAAATTTATTAATGATTATATTATAGAAATAAAACAAGCTTCATAGGAACATGAATAATGGAATTCATATTCTGATGGCTCCTTTACATCCTACAGATATGGAGATGGCATATTGTTGATTACACCCTAGGGGGTATCATTCCCAAAACATTTCATATATAATTTCATTATACAAATAATATGACTGAGAATGAGGAAATTATTACAATTATTTTCCATGATATACAATGGGATATTTAGAGTTTAAAGGTTTATGGTGATTCACGGTTGATCATAAATCAAACCACTAATCAATATCAAACTATAAATAATAATATTGTTCCTTACAAGCAAATTATTGATAATCTTAAAGGTCATTTTAAAACTCTATAGTTTGAACAAGTTTCAAGGGACAATAATAGATATATCAATGTAATGGTAATAATTGGTTCAATGATATAGATTTATGGTGGAGTCAAAGAGTATCTATTTGTTATTGAGAATATTTTTTAACTTGCACATATTATACTAGATTTAGAAAAGGTATGCACCTTTTTTGGTCATAACCACCCCCACCTAACTTACCATGGATATAATATTTTTATAACTAATTCTATGATCATGTCTTCCTAGCTGACCTATCTTATAATAGATAAAAACCCTTCCTTCACCATTTATCATGTTATACCCTCCTTGTAAACAAAATTTATCACAAAGGCTATGATGGAATATTTATTCATTATTTATCTTTAGAAGAATCCAAGCTAGTGCTAAGGGAGGTTTATGAAGGAATGTGTGGAGCCCACACTAATGGTGTAATATTAAAAAAGAATCTCCTTAGAATAGGATATTATTGGCCAAAAATGGATATTGATGCTTAAAATTATGTAAGGAAGTGCATTCCTTATTAGCAGCATGGAAACTTGATACACACATCTTTTTTACCACTATAGCCAATCACAACATCATGGTTGTTCTCAACTTGGGGCCTCAATATTATGGAGAAAATAAACCCAACATCTTTAGATGGACATTAGCATAGCTTGACTACTAACAAGTATTTTACTAAATGTATTAAGCCTATTCCTGTCACTTATGTCACTAGGAAGTAGATAGATAAGTTCAACCATTACCATATCACCTTGTAATATGTCATCCCAACATGCATTATATATGATAATGGTAGATCATTTGTAAATAAAGATGTCAAAAAAATTTGTGTAAAATTCAAGATCAAGCATAAGAAATAAACTCTATATAACTTGTAAGATAATGAACAAGATAAAACATCAAACAAGACCATTATATACACTGTAAAGAAGATTGTCAATGATGCTACTAGGCTTATAAAACCAATCATCAAACCCTAATAGGAGTCACTCCATATTCCCTTGTTTATGGAATAAAATCTATTATCCTAATCAAGATAAATCTTTCATCATTGCAAGTATCATTGGAGCATATTGAAGATGACAAGGAATACAAAGTCTCAAGGTTTCAAGAGATAGAACTTATTGATGGTAAGCATTTGGCTTCCCTATAAAACTTACAAGCATATTAGAATAGATTGTGAAGAAGCTATAAAAAGTGCATTCTACCTCAAGAGTTTGATATTAGTGATTTAGTTTTGAAAGAGAACCAAAAGAACATAAATTTTGATGTAATAAAAAGGGTAATTTGTAACCTAATTGGTTGGGACCATATGTTATCATGACAAACTATATTGACTAGCTACTCCAAATGGTGAAGAACTTCTAAATCCCATGAACATTGTGAACCTTAAGAGTTTTTATGCATGAAAAACTTTAAACCATTGTCTAAAATAACCCTTAATTAGGGGAAACTTGTGTTGATGCAATTTTATCCTATCCTTTTATACTATCCTAGAGTTCTCTTACACGAGCCTTATTACTTTCACGACTCTAGACAGTAAAAGCTTTTAGACTATTGGTAATATAAAAACATTTTATCTTACCTTGTATTATTCTCTTTGATAACCATTTTTTTGGAATTTTATCCTCAATAACCTCATTCTTTATCCCACCCTAGACCATCTATCTATTAGACCCTATTCTTTAGACCATTCTCTTTGAGAACCATATTCTTTGTTATGTCTTGGGCTTGTTGTAACATGAGTACTCTTATACCTCAACCAATTATGATCCTAATTATGTCTCATCAGAATTATGAGCACCTTTAATGATAGTTGTATAAATTAGTTCAACCAGAATAGTATTTCATAGATTGTTTTATAGATAATTGAACAAGGACATCTTTTCAACTCAAGATCTTTGCTTGCTACTTAGTTCTTCAAATTAATTTCACAGTGCACATTTTTATATCATTATTTGTTACTATTTGGTGAACATTATTATATTTTTATGGCCCTCACTCTCACAAATTTATGAGCATGTTTTTTTGCATCCAGCTTAGATATTTATTAGAACTTCTACTCTCAGACAAGCATTTCCTTGACTAGTTGGTCCCCTTTGTACATATTTTATCCCCAAACCACCAAAAACATTAGAACATGATCCAAAAGAATCATAAAAACATTGTCTTACACTTTTTTATATTTTTATCATCATGATATTTCCATTTTTTAAGTAATTTGTCCCATGTACTTGCCATTTTGCAAGATCATTATTTCTCATCCTACCAGTTTTCTATTTAAAAGACCATTCTATTTTATCTCATTGATTTTATTTTCTTCCCATTTATTATAAAACATTAATAATGTGTTTTTTACTCACATTTTTACTCTATCCCAATTCTTGGGAGAACTATATTTTGCCTAAATTTCATGTTGTAACATGTGTCTATGGAACTATGTAGGCCACATCCACTTGTCTTGTACATATGTAGTTAGCTCAGCCAACCCCTTCCTTTTATTCTCTTCCCCCATTTAATTTGAATTTTTCCTATTTAATTAATGAATAATTTTATGTCATTTTTTTGTTACATTTTTGTGGGAAGTAATGCCTCTACTACACGTGCATAAATAATTTTTTTAAACTCCACTAACTTGGTTTTTTGTTTATGTGTTTATTTGAGTCTTATTGGTGTTTGATTATTTTTTATTGGTGTTTTGTTTTGTTTTGATTTATTACCTCTTCATTTATTTCTTCTTACTTTTTCCTTGTATTACTTCTTGTCTTGCCATGGTCTTGTGTTTCTCTATTTGATTTTTCTCTTCTCTTTTGTTTTCAAGAACATCTTGATGGACCACATGAATCTTGATTATTTATATCTTGATCTCATGTTATTAAGTTGTTATTTTTTAGTTTTTAAACATTATTTTTCCTACTTAAGTCTTAATTTTTCATATCCTGATCTTAATTTGGGTTTATTTAAGGTTTTAATCTCTTTATCTTTGCTTTTTTCTTTAAATGTAAATAGTTGTAATTCTAGTTTTGTTCATTTTTTTACCATTATCCTTACTTAAAGGTATTCACATTTGAACCAACTCTATGAAATTGAAATGGAATGTCATTATTATTTTTTCATACTTATGATGTCTAATTTATTTTACTATAGCAAGAAATTTATGCTCTAGATTCAAGTCTTAGCATCAACACAGATCTGATGAATAGATCTCAAGATCACTATGCATAAACTAGGCTCAATAGGTTTAGTACCTAGATTTATGCTTAGGCATGCATCTCTTATCATAAATCATGATTCTAATAAACTTGTGTTCAGTTTTCATCATCCCTCATTCCATTCTCTCCCAATTTTAGGTGAAATACATTATCTTGAGGTCCATTTAGACTATGTAGGCAATATTTGGATAACAGACGTATCTTAGGTCAGCTTGGCCATATTCACTTATCTTTTAATTTATTTAAACCCTTTTTTCATACTTGTATGTCTAATTATTTATGGATTTCCAAGCCATTATACCATCACATCTATGTTTGTGCTGACTTATCTTTAATCTATATTTTAGGTTATATCCTTGAGCTAATTACTTGTCAATTTGCCCATGATGGGGCATAACATTTGAACTAATTCACATATATAAATCATACCTATGAGGGAAAGACTATTATTTATTCTTTATATATGATCAAAATTAGTTGTGTTGTGGCACAACTATCTTATCATGATCAAATATACTCTACTAGGGCACTTCTTATTATCATCATCTCTTTGGAGACCATTATTATCTTGTTCTTCTAATTCCAAGCTCTCCACACTTTTACCCATGATGGAAATGTTTTAGTGTGCAACTTATCTCAGGATTGATAAAAATTTTAAGCATGTAGCTTACACTCTAAAATTGGGTGCATTCAAAGTGTGTCGCTTATATGTTTGGATTGAATCCTTTTTATTCCCCCCATTTTAGGGCTCATCATACCTTTAATTATATTCTGATCATTCATAGTAACCATGCGTATAAGAATTATCTAATTTATATGTGATCTATTACATGTTTTAATCTCTCACTTTCCCTCTTTTTTTAAAGGTCCATCCTTCTCATTCATCCTACTATGTCCTCTTGAGGGGGCATCATGGGTCATTCCCAAATTTCTTCTTGACAACTCTTTTCTTTGAAAATATGTTTCTTCACCTAAATGTCTCGTTAAGCTTTATAAAAGAGGGGAAAAATGTATACATATAATTCATAACACTTTTTGTGTTGAAATTTTCAATCTTACTCGAATTGCACTTAAATACATAATTTAGGCTAAAATCACTAAAAATGCACTAAATGGTTTGATCTTGTCATATACAAGTGTCACTTTAGGCTAATGTATCCCTAAATGGGGTAATTCATTTTATGTGATTCCTAATTTTGATCAATTAATTTTGATTCAAAATGATGATTTCACCTTTTTGTGCTCTAGATCACTCTTTTCTTCTAATTCATTAGTACACATCACGTAGCTTTGTTATTTCATGTCTGCAACATCTTAAATGGAACAATGGTCCATATGCATCTATAACCACCTTATAATTCCTCTTGAGTCAAATTATGAACCAATAATATAAATTTATAACTATTTTCATTAATTGTGCACTAATTTCCTAAGAATTAAACTAAAATTGATTTATCTTGTTTAAGTTAATTAATTTAAATCAAGTGCTTAAGTAGATTTTCCATGGAGGTTATTAATTATTTAATTATTAGAAATTGATTCTAAATATATACATTATCTATTGACATGATCTATGGGGTGACATCCTCGAGCCATAAATGTTAGAAATATCAATATTATGGACACCCATACCTAATTAATGCTTTTCCCTTCAAATCATCATGAGGATATTTATAGATTTATTTACAAATATTAGATTAATTCATGGCCATAGATATAAATATTAATATGTATGGTCATGGATGATCCTAGCCCATTTTTAAAATCTATAAATATAAGGCCTCTCACCATCATTTTAAAGCTAAAATATCATAAACTTATAATACAGGATTATCTCCACGACCTTTCTTTGTGTTGATAATTATTTTTTATTTGTAAGATTCATTTTATAGGCATAGATTATATTTCTTATCTTGATTTTATTTTATTCATAGTGATCTTGAGATGATGGAAGAGATTGGATTATATTATTGATAAAGACAAAAACACTAGATCAAGGGGGAAAAACACACTTAGAGCCACTCTTGGATGATGGAATCCCTTGGAAAGGTAATTGGTATTTTCTTTCTTTAAATTATTCTTCATTATCATTTGTAAACCACATTGGAATAGGTTGGCCTAGTTTGTTAAGTTATTTATTCATTCTTTGTGTTTACATGACTAATGTTTGACTAAAAAAATTTGTAATCCAATCATGCACACATCTCCCATGTGATTCATCACCTTCCTTTTTTACATCATATTTTCTTAATATTACCCTTGTTATGTGTTGATTTTAGTTGATCATATATACCTTCTTATGATTTTGGATTATAGTTTATGAGTTGCACCGTAATACCTAAAATGGGGCCAATTTTCCCTCACAGAAATCCCTTCACCATTTACTCACCACACCATCTTATTATCATACTAGTCATGTCATTAGGTGGTTGTGTTTTTTTACATTGTATCTTATAACAAGAACTAAGTTTGATATGTCATACTTTAGAAATTTTTAATTTCATCTATAAATCACGATCTTATTTTATTTTTATGCACTTCACTTATCTTACATAGGACATTTTACTTGTTTGTCTTAAAAATTGATTTACATTCCCATTTTCAGTCATTTATGCTTTCTTTATGTTTTATTGAACATGATTATCTTACAGAAGGTGACCTTTCACTTTCTTACATATCTTTGTTAGAATTTTATTGCATTTATATTTATTTTACTATTCATGTTTTACATTCTTCCCAACATGATTTATTATGTTCTACATTCATTTTTTTCATTTAATTTTTACATGA